>JANWGL010002292.1:0-57225 GCA_025200755.1 Ceratobasidium sp. C01 | reverse complement strand
TTTCAGAAAATCCGTGCCCTTATAGTGGCCAACACCCACCTTGCTTATTTTACTCAACATTATAAACTGCATTATAACCTGCGTGGTAACACCTCCCAACAGCTCACTCTCCAAGCCTCCCTCCCTATCCATGCTGATTTATTTGAGGCTTATGTTGGAGCTCTTTTTAAAGAGCAAGGTCTGGAACCTGTCCGTGTCTGGCTCTCTGCTGTTCTCACCCCTTCCATTCATTTGGCTCATGATGTTGTTTGCCATGCCTATGGTGGTCTCCCTCCTTCTGATCTTGCTTCTTCTGTCTTTCCCTCTGTCCCCCTTGAGACCCCCCTGATGTCCCCACCCCTCCCTGCTGCTGATGATGCTGGATTCACCTCACTTTTGAACCAGCACTATGCTAAACAGCACAAGTACTTAGATTGGGAGTTTCAGAGCCCTGGTGGCACTTCTGCTTCCCCTCTTTGGACTGTGGCTGCTAGTGTGCGTGGGGAGAGGGTCTTGGCTACTGCTACTGCTAGTACCAAGAAAAGGGCCAAGAACCAGGCAGCTCGCTTGGCCTTGATTGGCCTTGGCATGATCCAGGTATGTCCTTTACAATATTCTGCAGATTTAATATTGAGTGGCTTATTTAGGATGATGGGGCTGGGTTTCATGGTATGGCAGAGGATATTTAGGTGATTTGAGGGATTTTATTGAATTTTTGCAGTACTGAAATGTATTGGAAGTGGGCCTGGGATGTGTTTGGAACTTGTCAATGTTTTGCTGTTTTGAAGTCTGGCTGATATTGTCCGTTTTGGCTTGAAAATGAATTGTTGGTTTGGTATTCAGAATTGGGAGTGACAGTAGAAGTACAAGTGTCAGTCATTCACGGGCTACGTTTAAGAAATTATTTGAGCAATCTGGGCTAAGCTTTCGTGTGGAAAGATTGGCCTAAACAAATCCCGACGTACCTAAAGAAGTCTCGAGACGTGACGGCGACTATGTTGATGGTGGTTGCTTTTTGATGAGCCCAGCGGCGGTGGCCTCAGCGTCGATATCATCGAAGTTGTCTTGCTTGACGGCGCTGATCGAGTAAGCCCAGACGCCAACAGCGAAGGAGGCGATCAATGTGCCGGTGATGGCATTCCTAACGACGTAGGGTTGGCGAGCACGTTTTAGAGCCGGGGAGATGCCCTAGGGATGCGGACGTAGGCGTGGGTGAAAGGATGGGAATAGGGATAAGGATAAGGATAGGGAGAGACTGCGTATTAGCGGCGTCGAAAGACGAAATCCACTCGACAGTACGTATACGTACATATCCGTGAGGCCGGTACGAAGCACTCGCAGCGGCTTTGGATGAAGACATGGTGACGGTGGAGTGGGAAACGGGGACGATGAGTTATCACGTGATGGAGGGTTGATCTCTACTCGACGACGATGAGCAAGGCAAAGGCGGGCGATGACAAGGGTTCGTCGAAGGAGTATCGGTATACGACCGAGATATCGCAGATGGTGAGTTAGACTCGTTTCTCGTTCGCGTTCACGGGCGTGATAATTATTGTGGCTAGATGTTCGTGTTCGGCGAAGTGCAGGACCCGTTGACGGAGACGGTTAATTTGGTGGAGGACATCGTTCGAGGTCAGGTGGTGGAGATCGTGAGTAGCTTGAGGGATTCGGCGTCCTGTCTGCTAACACGTGTAGTGGCTCGGTCCAGCTCATCCAAGCTCGTCAGTTCGCTGCGCGTAAAGGCGCACGAAACGTCTCGCCAGAAGATCTCATTTTTCTCATTCGTTACGACCGAGGCAAAGTCAACCGACTACGAACGTATCTTGGTTGGAAGGACGTGCGGAAGAACGCTAAGCAGGATGGAGATGGTGCGGGTGCAGCAGAAGTAGATATTGACGAGGGCCAAGCAGGTGGGTCGAAATAGAGGAGGTCGTGGTTGAGGTAGCTGATGCCTGTTGTTTCATACAATTAGACGAGGCGACGACGAAGCCTCGAAAAATGATCGTCAAACTACCTTGGGATATTATGACGGTATATTCTGAGGTGTTGAGGACGGGTGTGAACGCGAAGGAAGACGAAGATGAGGACGAGGACGAAGTAGAAGCACACGAGGATAGTATTGCCCGGCTCAGAGTTAGTCTTCGTTCCTATACGGCGATTGCGAGCTAACGTGTTTTGTGCGGCATTAGGAGGCGGACGAGGCTACTCGTCGGATGACCCGCGAGGAATACGTTCATTACTCAGAATGTCGTTCAGCATCATTCACATATCGAAAGGGTGTGTACGTTTACTCGTAGACTTGTATATGTATCTAATCCAATCCTGGTATCGTAGCCAAACGATTCCGCGAGTTCATAAACCTTCCAGCCTACCTCGATATAAAACCAAACGACGACACGATTGATATCCTAGGATTTTTGGCGTTTGAGATGGTTCGCGCGCTATGTGTTGGCGGCTTGGCAGTCAAGCGTGCTCTCGAGGAATCCCACCAGGCCGTAGAAATCACTGGCGCAAAACGCAAAGCACCCTCCGAACCCACCATCGAGTCCCCCGTAAAGCGACGTCGCTCAAGTTCACCCGAATCAGGCGGAGCGTGGGGCTCGGTACCCGGGAGTTCGCTATTCTTGCCGCCGCCAGAAGCTCGTCGTGCGCTGCGGCCTGCACATATCCAGGAGGCGTTTGCGAAAATGCAGAGAGATTGGGCACACCAACGCGGATCGGGAATGAGGAACTGGAGAGGCGGGTTGGTTCGCACACGGGTTTCTCTTATTTAGATCTCTCGTCGCTTTCGTTTGTATCAATATGTTATTGCCTTGTAGTTGTATCCACTGTTGTAGTTGTATCGGTTCATCTATAAGCGCCGGATGGCGGGTCATATTTGTCCATGTGGAATTACGTTCCCACCCCACTCAACCACCACCGTCGCTCGCAGGCAATGCTATTCGAGTCAACTTAGATTTTAATCTGATCCACCATAATCAAACTTAAGACTGCAGTGTAGCCACGACCACTTCCAGCTCGTCTCGTCATGAACTCCCAACAGCGACCTCGTTTAAACAGCCGACCATCTCTTCCTCGAGTGCCATCTGGCCCACAGGCGCCTCCTCCCGAGATTCATGTCATTGTGAGACTACCTTATAATCGGCCCCCAGACGCGCCAGCACCTCCTCCGCAAGTCAGTGAGTCCCCCAACTTTGGTCACAAGGTGTATTTTTACTGACCATGTAATAGGTAGTTTGGTCTGCCGAAAAAGAGAAGATCTTGTGGAATGAGCTCTCTCGCTCGTGGACAAACTTATACGCAATTAACTGTGCGTATGGCCGTGTTTTCTGGATACGAGTGCCTCGCATCTGAGGACTTTACCCACAGGGGCTGGCCTTTCTACGCAGCTCGATGTTCCAGTCCCATACCTCTTACATAGGGCACAAGCAAAGTACGAAGAGGATTTAAGAGGCCTGCAAGGCATACGACAAGGCCCGTTGTCTGCAGCCCCATTATTATCGCCTACCGTCACATCTCCTGATGATCGTTCATCTGGATATTCGGCGCAGCGAACTATCACTGGTCGTACGAACTTTCCTCACTCCAACCCGCTTTCTCCAAGCTCCTCTACGCCGACATCCGCGCCCCTTCGTCGGCTTTCCTCGTCTGGCCCCGCTGGGTCTAAGCTGAGCCGAGGTTCGAATGGCTCAATCCACACTATCATCCAACCGACAACCTCCACGCCTACCACCGCTCGTATGCTCAAACTAAACCCAGTGCTTACCCCGTTGCGTACTGCAACCGCCTCACGACCCTCGACTCCGAGCAGTGGACATTCTACGCCCTCCGGAACTGACTCGGAAGCTGAGCGAGAAGCCAAAGCAGAGGCTCAGCGAGAAGAAGCAGATCAACTGGCGCTCAAGCTGAAAGACCTCCAAAAGATGATGGGCAGTAACGCGTTTGGATTCGCCAGGACGAGGCCACGGCCACTCGAAAGCTCACCAGCTCCTTCGATGACTGCGTCTCAAATACGATCTCAATCCGCCACCGTCTCCTTCACTCAGGCACGTCGCTCCTTGAAGACACCCACTGGCGCAGCCATGATGGCAGATACAAGTGAGACCCCTACCTCGACATCGGCATCTGCCCAAGGCTCGATTCCTGACATCCCGTCACCCGCGTCGGACTCCCGTGCCCGACTTCCCGTACGAGTTACACGTCGAGCTACGTCAGCCAACACGCATCGA
Organism: Ceratobasidium sp. C01; assembly: GCA_025200755.1. Classification (NCBI taxonomy): domain Eukaryota; kingdom Fungi; phylum Basidiomycota; class Agaricomycetes; order Cantharellales; family Ceratobasidiaceae; genus Ceratobasidium; species Ceratobasidium sp. C01. The sequence continues at coordinate 53,017 of JANWGL010002292.1, read as the reverse complement.
TCTCCTAGCGTGGTATCTGAGGCTCCCGAAAAAGGACCTGTGGGGAAGACGCGCACGCAGGACGTTGGAAGTGGACAAGTTTCTAGTGCTTCAAGCTTCAGCGATTTGAGTGGTGAGCCCCTATCTAGTTCTACGTCGTTTTTCCGTAAGCTTGATGTGTAGATGCAGATATGAGCGCGTCGGCCTTAGAAGATGCCTTGATGTCGAATAACTTCAGGAGTACGACTGCCGCTTCCCGAATGTACGTCTTAACCTTGAATCTCGTTGCTCGATATATGGCTTATTATCGTCCGAGCAGGTCCATGTTTTCGCGTGGGCAACACTCGCGTGGACAACTCAATGCTAGACACGGACGATACCCCTGAGCCACTTGGGCGACAATAATTACCTCATATACACATATATCTTACTCTACCTCGCATTTGCGAGTCGCGCTTTCTTGGACATGACCGATGCTGGGATCCCTTCTAGCGCATTCTACGTGTAAAATCATACAAACCTATGCATAGCTTTACTAGCATTTTCTAGACAGTTCTACCCATGCCAATCATTACGCACGCCAGACGCGAATTGGTCATGTAAAGCTGCTCGTGAGGCGTTTCCGAACCCTGATCGACTTCAATTTACTTGTTACAAAAGGAGCGTGAACTTGACCCCAACCCCAACCCACCCTCGCTATGAGACTCTCATTTGTTACGGATACTGGCCAGTCTTACCAGGTCGAGGTCGACCCACAGATGGATATGGAGAATATCATGGCGCTGCTCGAGGCTGAGGTCAGTTTTCCTTGTTTGTTCGGCGTGAGCGCCAGGCGCGAATGCTGAATGGTACTTTGTGCGGTAATAGTCTGGTATTCCAGTAGCTGAACAGAGCATCTCGCATAACGGAGTGGATCTAGTGGATCCAAAGGCTACGCTGACCAGCGCAGGAGTCCAGGAGGACGCGATGCTACACCTACGGCGCAAAGCTATAATCGCAGGAAGGTACGATACATCCTCCCATAAAGCCACATCTACGCGTTGTTCACGTTCACTCGATATAGGACAGCAGAACACGACGAGGAAATGATGAGACTCCAGCTGCTAGGCGACCCGAATATCATGAGGCAACTCCGAGAGGCAAGCTCATCCTCTGCTCATCTGCCCTTCACCCCATCCACTTACCAACTTTTTCACGTTCCTACATAGACGCAACCCGAGATGGCAGACGCGATACAAAATAATCCTCAGCGATTCGCTGAGTTAATCAGGAACCACCGAGAACGACAACGCGAGGCGGAATTCGCAGCGCAACGTGAGATTGCCGCGCTCAACGCGGATCCGTTCGACATCGAGGCACAGCGTCGGATTGAGGAGAACATTCGGCAGCAAGCTGTACTGGAGAATATGGAGCACGCGATGGAGTATTCGCCCGAATTTTTCGGACGGGTCACTATGCTCTAGTAAGTTTGGTATCTTGACGTGAATCACTCAAACTAATATAGTGGTTAGCATTCCTGTCGAGGTCAACGGGACTAAGGTGAAGGCGTTTGTGGATAGTGGAGCCCAGCAGACGATCAGTAAGTTTTTATCGTAGATCCTATATACTGCTCAACCTAAACTTTATCCCAGTGAGCCCCGAATGCGCCGAACAATGCGGGTAAGTTTGCTTGGGGTCACTGTTCGACATATGCTTACTTGTTCCTTCTGACAGGCTACTTCGTTTACTTGATACACGTTTCTCCGGGATTGCTAAAGGCGTTGGGACTGCCAAGATTTTGGGGCGAGTGCATAGCGCGCAAATGAAGGTAGCGGATATACACTTGGCGTGCGCCTTTACCATCATGGAGGTAATGTCACAGATACCTTTGCATTGCATTTTATTGATCGAGCTGGTTAGGGGCGAGACGTGGACCTGTTGTTCGGACTCGACATGCTGAAGGCGCACCAGGCTTGTATTGATCTCGAAAAAGGGGCTCTCCGGATTCAAGGGCGAGAAGTGAAATTCTTAGCAGAGCATGGTACGTCATATTCCCCTTCTTTCCACTTCTTGACTAAATCAGCTCTGTGGGTCTAGAACTTCCGGATAAGGCCCGGCTAGACACCTCCGCTGAGCTCGAAGGCGCTAACGCTGACCCGAACGCCGGCCCATCGACATCTACTCCTGGTTCTCAACCTCCCGCTCAACCTACCTCGTCCTCGCATACACCTGCGCCTCGCTTCCCCGGTGGCGGAAATACGCTAGGCACGCCACCTACTTCAGCGCCTGGCCGTACACCCGCCCGCTCGCCCGCCCCTCCCCAAGCACGAGCCTCGTTCCCCGAACAATCAATTGAGACGTTAATAGGGTTTGGCGCGAGTCGTGAGCAAGCGATTCAGTTATTGGAGGCGACAGGAGGGAATCTAGATGTCGCTGCCTCGATGTTGTTTCAATGACAGTCCCATCTAGTGTCACGCTTGGTTAGGACGCACACCCGTTGTGATCGCTTTGAGTTAACCAAAACCATATGTATCAGTACTTTACACAAGTGAAAACAGACAGTTGACGACAACGCTTCAGTGTGTGACGGATACAGAAGATACACCAGTTCTACATACGATTGGGCTACAATTTTGCTTTAACCTCGTCCTTCCCATCTTCGATGACCTTATTCACGAGCGTCCCGATCCCACCACCCACAAACGTCCTAACCTCGTCTCCGTGCTTTAACCACACCTTCGGATTCCTCACGAACCCAACACCCGCCGGGGTTCCCGTAATGATAACAGCACCGGCTTTAAGCGTCGTCCCTTGGGAGAGATACGCAATCGTGCGCGCAACGGTGAAGATTTGGTCTGCGGTTGTCCCATTCTGCAAGAGCTTGCCGTTGAGCGTGGCAGTGAGCTTTAGGTTCTGTGGGTTCCGTTCCGGGAGGAGGGAAGGTGAAATGAGGACCGGCCCAAGCGGGTTTGTGCGGTCGAAGGATTTGGAGAAGGACCATTGGGAGACTGCGAGCTGATGTTTCCGGAACGAGACCTACATAACAATACATTAGTCTTGTTTAGTACATAATTAGTGTATAAGATTGGGTTGACGTACGTCGTTTGCGCCTGTGTAACCAAGAACATAATCGAGAGCCTTGGATTCGGGGACGTCTTTCGCATCTTTGCCAATGACGATAGCAAGTTCGACTTCATAGTCGGAGAGATGCTCCTGGACGGGCTGAGCTACGCGTGGGATCCGGATTGGGGTGAGAGCTGGTATGAGAGCCGTATGGGGTTTGTAAAATAGGACGGGAAATCTAAGCCGAAGGTTAGTTTTGATGATATACGAGGCGAACGAGAGGCGTACTCCGGGATGGCCATCTTAGCCTCGGCCTACAGGATATAATATGAGTACTTGAGTTATAAACAAGCTCATGATTTACGTACCGCATGATCCTTATAGTTGAGCCCCAGGCATCGGACGAGGCCGACGTCTTCTGGTGCAATAGGCTCCAGGAGTGTTTCCACTGTCAACACCCTATCTGTGACGCTCGCATTCGCATCTAGAGCAGAGGCGCCGAATATTTCATTGGCCTTGAGTGAATGCTTCTTGAGGATTGCGAGGCCAACTTTAACATGACGCAAGATGAGTATGGTACATGCCGTTATATTACGCTGGCTACTCACCATCGACATTGGGGTCAACAGGCTGGCCAAGGTGAATCTTCCTTCCACCAGTCTCAACAGCAGTAAATCGGATAAGTCTCGTCCAGCGTTGCGCCATCGTAGAAAGCACCAAGTATAGCCCACATTTCACCTCTCTTATGAAGCTCGGCACGTCGGAGCATTGACGAGGTTCGCTCGGTAAATCCGGGTATGGTTCGAGCGCTTCGTCACGGGCCGGAAACACCGTTGATAGGCGCCCAGGGCGCATGCGTCCTTCTTGATTCCTGCCAAAATTTGTAACGCTATGTCTGGGACAAAACATCCACTGGAGCTGTTACTGCAAAACCATCTTGGGACGGACGCTGCTGCTCTCTCACACCTACCTGAACTCTTGCTTGCGCTTGAACAGCCTGATATCTTTAGTGATGGTCCTCGCTCCGGCTTGTCTGCTGGGATCTTAGGCAAATGGAACGCTCGAATCAGTAGCTTGCTTCACTCTCGAGAGGCATCCTCCCGCTGGGTTGGCTTATGCTTGGCTAGATATACTGCTGTGGCCTCTCGTCCGGTACTACTAGAAAGCGCGCAAGGATGGGTTGGCGTTGTACTACCAATGCTCTCGGCAAGTCTAGTGGTATTCCAGAGCAACGAATATCAAAACTAATTTCCGTAGGGGTCGCATATTACCTATAATAGAAACCTGAGCCCTTCCCAAACTACCACGCCGCTATACGATTGCTAGCATGCATATTTATTTCGGTGACCGATATGCCTGAGTTTCAACGCCAGGTCGTGATTCCGAACGTTCAAAAATTCAGTCTTGCTTTATTGGCGCTTGCGAAGGACCCCAATAGTGACTTGGCACTGAAGGTGAGTCTCTAGCTCTTGGATACTACACAAAACGATACTTACCAACGAGGTAGCTTCTGGCTATAGATACAATAACCCAGCTAACTATCCACCACCCAACCCACCACCGGGCACTACAACAAAATCTCCTCGCCTTCACACTTGAGCACCTTCAAGGAAGCTTCCCTTTGGCGACCGCCGCATCTCTGCTAGCCGATCCCTCAACTCCGTCTCTAATTTCCGCCGTCATCGACCTTCATGTCGCATTGCCTCTTACTGGGGGAAAGGTCGGAGCCGGAGTAGCATGGCGAAAAAGTGTCGATGCTGCGATAGGCACAATCTGGAACCTTCTGGGTACCCTAAGGAAAACTTACACAGATATCATCCGTGCGTTGATTTGTTTCTAAATGAATTATTTTCTCCTAACGAGCATCTCGGTACTCAGCGCCGACCACTCTCCCACTGGCTTTCTCATTTCCGTCACTTCCAGACGACCCAGCCATTGCCACACCCATTGCCCTTGATAGACTACGATGCATCGTTCGTTTGTTGGTACAGCTACTAGCGTGAGTAACAGTTATGCTCAATGCGACCTACGGCTAATACCGATATGCAGAACTCCAACCGCTCGCCCGGTTTCCGTTCCTCTTGGTGGGTTGGCGCAACTCACGCTGAAGCTCATTCAGTGCAATAATATCGAGCAAGTATGTGGTCTACTTTTCGTTCGCCGAACTCTAATTCACACCAGAGATGTTAATAGCCCCAACTCTCGCGCGCACCATATGAGCCGATCCAACACGTGACAGAAGCCGCTGTGATCCCAGAGCTATGCGCTGCCGGATGTATGCTAGCGGAACAGCTAGCTCAAACGTTCGACATTTCCTCGCTCAACCCCACCATATACTAACTTCTTTGTCTAGATGTGGCAAATTGTTTAGTCCATATGTCCCACAAACTCTTGCAGCAATATCCTTCCAACTCGACCAAAATATCACCAAGTGCGTTCTTATAATCGGCCCTGCTATTCAATTTCTAACTCCATATCATTAGCGAACAACGACACCGTCTCTTCAAAACCATCCCTCCACTCCTCGAACACACCCACACCATCGTCCCATCCCAATCCCACACCCGCCTCGCCGCACACCTCCTCCGTACACTATCACCACTCCTCCCATCTTCCCGCACTCAATCCCAAACAACAAAACAAGATCCCGCATCCGGAGAACGTAAAGGCAAAAAACGCGCGCGCTACGAAGCGGATGAACTGTTCTCAGCCCGCTCCACCTCTTCGACCGACCTCGACTCGAACGTTGTGCAATTGCATGTTGCGGCGCTTTCAGGTCTTTCGGTGCTGTTCCCTGTGATCCCGCGTCCGACGCAGGCAGTGGTCCAGCGCACGCTCCTTACGCTGCTCTTGCACCTTCCACGATCAAATGCACAACGTTTGGCTGAGCATGTCGCACGCGTATATGCAACTCTATTAGGTGAAGGGGCTAGTGGGATGGTGGGCGTGGGTGTACACGCCGTCACAAGTCTAGACAGTGTAAGCCCTCCCCTCGCGCTTGCGCATATAATTATGAAAAATATTAACACGCAAACCATATAGTCATCCGACCCTAATTCTAGCTATATGCCCGGTACGAACCCACACCACACCCTCCAGCGATTCCTTCATCCCAGGATTCCGCCCAACTCCAGCTCTGGGCCTAGCGCGGAAGAGTTATCACTGTTCTGGAAAGATGAAGATGAGGACGAGGAGACTAAAGAGTTTAGGCACGCCGCTGGGGTCGCCACGCCCAGGGAACTTAAAGGCGCCGGGACATCTAATGGGACGAACGGTTTAGGAGCAGCCGCCGAAACTCATCGCACCAACACCACAACCGAGGAACAACCTCAAGCGCTGAACGGTGCTGGTGCGTCGAGTGTAACGACTACTACTCAATCGGCCTATCAAACTTCGTACATAACCCCTCAACAGCAAAGTCCCACTTTCTCCATTGCGCAACCGACGCCTGCACCTATATCTACGCCTTCATTCGGCTTTCAACCAACACCGAGCTTACCCACAACTCATCCGACTCAATCTTCTACTCTCCTCCAGCGTGCACAGCCTGAATCATCTAGGGCGACTAGTCCGAGCGCATCTGCTACATCAGGACCTCCGAGAACGTTGCCCATTACGCCTGCGCCCCCTGCATCTTTCGCCACCCAGCCATCTTCGCTGGAGGTACCGGTACTTGACGATGGTGATGATGATGAACCTATGCCGGAAATCGACCTAGCCTCTGACACAGATGAAGACGAATCGTAGTTCACCGAGCTCCACTTGCTCCGAACATACCGTGACATCAATACAAAATACATTACTATTTATACAAACTCATTCATAATATTACAACAAGTGCCTCGATTATAATTAAGCTCTCTAAAAGTTCCATCCGACTAGCCGCTTAGATGTTGACCCCCAGCGCAAGAGGAGTGCAACCCAGGTTGAGAAGTCCGTCACCAGTCTGACGTTGACCAGTGCAACACCTAAATGATACCAATAAGCAGCTATCCTTGTACCCATGATGTAACTCACACTGCGTGGTTGCCGCACTGAGCTGGCGCTAAAGTGCTAACCAATAGATCACAAACTAATCCAACAGACAGATCCTGTATGCGTGTTAGCTAACGCTGAGCGTCTGTCAAACGAGGGACTTACATTCACCAACCCATCTTGAACAAGGCCACCATCGAGAAGACCAGCATTACGGGGATCCGAATACCTGCACCCGGAAATCGAGTCAAAATTGTTCTTGTCTAACCAATATACTCTACTCACTTACGAACATACTTGCAGCACTACCGTTCCAAAATGCAACCCAAAATCAGACCCTATACCTTCGAACATGCAAGTTCACTTACATATCGTCGTCCAGTCGAACATGTGTTCGCGTTTGGCTGGTAGGTTTTGGATCCAGGGGTTGTTTTTCCAGGACGACCAAAGTTGAGGAGCTTTGTACCACCCAGAATGTCACGTTTGAGGCCAACACCCCCGAGCGGTTGGGTGAGGCCAGACAGGCCACTACCACCACCGGTAAGACCTCCAACACTAGGAAGTCCACTACTACCGGTAAGCCCGCCAAGGGTATCCCCGAGAATACTGAATGTATGCGCGTAAACACCGTATATCTATCGAAGGAACCAACTACTAAACCACGTACTTTGCATCGAGGCCTCCTAGGAGACCTTGTCGCTTCACATGAGATCGACGAACATGCAGGCCAGCTACATTGAGACCGCTGGCCGCGCCGAGAACTCCAGATGCGGGGTCGCCGGCCAAGATCCCAGAACCCCCAAGATGGAGGGGCCCACACCCCGCGTCGAGAATCCCGCCACATTCGGGGTGCTTATCACTATAAGCAGGATCAGCCGAAGATTCGATCGTTACATCGTATGGTGTAGCGCGAGTCGATGGAGAAAGAGGGGTCGGAGACGCCACGACGAGCCCGACAATGAGGGCGAGAGGAATAACTGAGCGCATGTTGTTGATTATTGTGAGTTAAAGTGTGAAAGAGTGTGGAGCGTGAAATTGGAGAGCGCGAAGGTGAAGTAAGATGAAGTGAAATTTAATAATAAAGGTGGAAGTGGTGGGAGGAGAGAAAGAGGAGAACTGGCGATTCGACGCTGGGCTGCCCCTCTTATAGATTCCCCCTGAGTGCATCCAAACAACTGGGATAGGGGTTATTTGGTGCCAAGTCAGGTGACCCGCCGTGCTCACGCGCTGAATGTACTCCCGAGTTTTGGTGTCTGCGTTCTCCGCTAAACGTTGTTCAATCTTCACACTCGTTTTTATTCAATTTTTTCGACTCCGTTTTATTATAATAATAACCCGGTGAGCTGCTCGTAAGAAGACGAAGCTTCAGCACGTTAATCCATGGTCTGGTTTCTAGCTTTTCCTTTTCAATATGGTAAACTTCTGGAATTTCGCAGCATTTGTTATTTTCAGCACTCTACTACCTGGTGCTCAAGCTATCCCCTTGGAGTATCAGCTCTCTCCTGCATACTCAAACCACACCGTTGTGACACGCAGGTGGTGTCCTCCTGACAGTCGATTCGTAAGCTCTAAGCCCCTATTTCCCTAAACATTTCATACTAAACACTATATTCTACTTTTCTGCAGTGTTGTCACCGATTGTACGACCGAGAGCGTCAGAGGGAAAGAGAGCTTCTACGTGATTATTTAGGGCTGAACATACCGTTTGATGTGAGCCTGAGCCATCCGCTCTGAGAGTGTCCTATTTATACTAGTGTTTATGCTAGGATCATCTCGTTGGCGTACAATGTACTCCGGTTCGGCGACTCTCCACTAAGGTTGAGAGGTGCGAATCCCCCATTGTGTAAGCTTGCTAGGCCAGTGGCGCCTCGAATAATACTGATATCAACTGGAAAGATGCTGTACGGGAGGGCGGGAGTATTTAGGACTCGTGAATACGTATTGCTCTCCTCTTGAGCTTGATGAGTCCCCGACGTATTAAGGTATTGTGCGTAGTATGAGGCTCTTGCTTCTGTAATGAGCATCGCCTCTATCTCGAAATTAATTGTTGATCGAATTTGCCATCCAGCGTTTGTCCGGGCCGCTCCTCCCTTTGGAGCGCAGGCGACAATGGTTTACCGAATGTATGCGGCGAATCACTGACGAATGCGATGAGTTAGCGCCATTAACATATCAAAGTCTCGAAGTGTCCAATGCGATGCAAGTAAAAGAACGGCGTCCCTTCCTAAAAGAAACAGTGGTGTACTTATTTAGGCTTCTCCGAGAACTGGCAGCCTTGATCCCGTTCGTTCATTTCGGGCAAACCGATGCGTTCGCAGTCTCAAAGAATCTGAAAGGATAACGCGATGCATTGAAAAGAGGCCACTATAAGATGGTGATTTGCATATTGTATCTTTTTGCTTGCGTTTTGCAACAATAAGGATGGCTTTTCATTGCTCTGGAGCCGTTCAAAGAAGCGCCCGTTGATCATTCTTGCCAAGCAGGCACAGCATAGCCACAGTTCTGCAGGGCAGCAGAGTTTTGTTCCATAACCATCGTCAAGCGGTGCCATCGCCTTCGCAGACAGTATATTTACCGCGTCGAAACTCTGCTCCTACCTTTTCTTCACACCCCCTCGCTTCGGACTTTATTTTAGCTAAATAGTAAGCATGGTGGTGCATTCGAATTCATCAAAGACACTTATCGGCCGTCATAGAAGAAACACCTCTCAATGTTTGCGAAGTTCTCTGAAAAGGTTTTCGGACGTAGTCCCAAGTTCACAGCCCTCGACTTTGACAAAGAGGATGCTTTAGCCCAACTTAAGTAAGTACTTAGTCACGTCCAAATTGCCCTTTCAAGCAATAACCTTGCCCAATTATCCAGGAAATATGATACCCAATTCTTGGTCGATGACTCCCAGTCGATGTCCGGGTCAAGATGGAACGAGGCTCGGGACGCGCTCATGGGGTTGACCAAGTTTGCGCTGAAACATGACGACGACGGCGTCGAAATCGCATTCCTCAACGCGATCGATTCGGGAAAGGTTGTTCATGTAGGCGGTTTACATTTTCCATTCCACCCGCCATATAACTCTCTTTACAGAACGAGGAGGAAGTCCGACAGCTTTTCTACACCGTCCATCCAACCAATGGAACCCCTACCGGAGAACGGCTTGAACATATCCTCACTAAATATATTGCTCATCTCGAAGCTGCCAAACAGAAATCCGGAGGCGGCTCTCCTGCTTCGAGCGGTATCAAGCCACTCAACCTTATTGTGATTACAGATGGAGTACCTACGGACGACCCGGAGAGCGTTATCATTGCTGCCGCGCGTCGGCTAGACGCGGGTCAGTTTCCTTTAGCACAGGTTGGGATTCAATTCATCCAGGTCGGCGACGATAAGCCAGCGTCGAAGGCTCTGCATGAGCTGGATAACCACCTGAGTGAATCACATGATGTTAGGGTAAGCCGTTTATATATTTTGGATATGATTTAATGTTAATTTGTGTGGGGTTATAGGATATTGTTGATACAAGGCCTTTCACGGGCAAAGCCCTCACATCGGACCTGCTGATCGCTATGCTCTTAGGTGGTATTAACCGACGAGTGGACAAGCTCAAGGGCTCGAAGAAATCCGATGCTTGAATCAGGGTGCCCAGGCGTTAGTAAATGATTAGTAGTGTCCAACGTGCCCGATGTGTGTTTTCGCGCCAATGAAGAGCGGACGGGTTCGAGTTTATGTGCTCATTGTGTACATTATATATCGTGTGTGCTTGATTGAAAGATTCGGTACTAGAAACCTACTCAATACCCGGGAATTGTTCACGTAGTCTCAAGGAGTTTTCTGTGATTCGCACGGTGTGACACTCCGCAATTGATGCACTATGCTACCGATGAGGGGTACTATTACACTAGATGATTTGTATGTGATGGCTACGGTGCATCATCGTCTTGAACTGAAGGATTGTATGCGCCTTTTGCTATGTCCGTGTACATTTGACCATCTCAGATATATTAAATACAGTGGCACTCTGCGATAACGCAATACAAGGATCAATGATTGTCAAGGAGTGATTCGTATTTACACTTCACGGGTACACAAATGCATGAAACTAACATGAAAGTCATCGCCAGCATTGTGCCCAATCCTTATCCAAAGAAGCATTATCAAAATTAAGCTGAACGCCACCTTTAGTACCAATAAGAGCAGTATTTTGCGGCCGCAAGAGCGTATTATGCAAATCAATCGGAACATAAAGGACGGGTTGCCCAGACTGAGTCGCTATCATGCCATCTTCGTCCATTAGCCAATTAACAAACGGACCAGCCTTGGGGATGAGAAGAGAGGGAGCATCCCACACACCGGTGGTGCAGTCGTCGGAGCCAGAGACAACATGAGCACCATCGGGCGAGAACGCCACAGAATTGATGTCGCTGGTGTGCCCTTGGAACGGCCCACCCACGAGGAGCCCGCTGTGCGCATCCCAGACACGAATGGTGCAGTCCCTAGAGCCAGAAATGATGTGGACGCCATCTGGTGAGAAGGCAACAGAGTTGACATAGTTGGTATGCCCTTCTAATAGTCTGGCCAAAAGCCCGCTGTGCACATCCCAGACACGGATGGTAGTGTCCCAGGAGCCCGAAACGACGCGAGTCCCATCAGGCGAGAACGCCACAGAGCTGATTGTCCAGGTGTGCCCCCGAAACGGTCCAGCCACAGTAAGCCCACTATGCGCATCCCAGACGGGAATGGTCTCGTCCTTGGAGCCAGAGACAATGTAAACGCCATCGGGTGAGAACGCCACAGAATAGATTGTGTGGGTGTGAGTTTCAAACGGCCCGGTCACTGTGAGCGCGGTGTGTGCGTCCCAGACACGGATTGTGCCGTCGTGGGAGCCGGAGACAATATGAGCACCGTCGGGCGAGAATGCTACAGTGCTGACGAAGTGGGTGTGTCTATTAAAAGGATCAGCCACGGCAAGCCCATTGCAGGCATCCCAGCTACGAACAGCGAGGTCCTTAGAGCCAGAGACAATGTGAGCACCGTCAGGCGAGAATGCAACAGAGGTGATACCGTCAGTGTGTCCGTTTAAGGATTCGCCCACAGCCGGCCCACTGCGAACATCCCAGATACGAATGGTGTGGTCGGAAGCGCCAGAAGCGATATGAGTACCGTTGGGCGAGAATGTAACAGAGTGTATCGAGTCGGTATGCCCCTTGAATGGCCCGGCCACGGTGAGCCCGCTGTGTGCATCCCAGACGCGAATGGTCCTATCATAACTTCCGGAGACAATGTAAGCACCGTTGGACGAGAATGCAACAGAGTTGATCATGTCGCCATGCCCCCCCAACAGCCCAGCCACGATTACCCCGCTGCGTGCATCCCAGATGAAAATGGTGTTGTCCCAAGAACCAGAGACGACGCGAGCACCGTCAGGCGATAACGCCACACAGCTGACCCTTTGGGTATGTCCATTGTGAGACTCCGCGACGGCGAGCCAGCTGCCGGCGTTCCGAATATGAATGGTACCGTCGCCAATGCCATAAACGATGTGAGCACCGTCAGACGAGAAAGCAATACAAGTGACCTCTTCGGTATGTTCGTTGAAAGACTCGGTCACGGCAAGCCCGCTGCGGGTATCCCAGATACGAATGATGCCGTCGGAGAAGCCGGAAATGATATGAGTATCGTTGAAGGGCCCAGCCACAACTTGCCCACTGTAAGCGTCCCAGACATGGATGGTGCAGTCATAGGAGCTAGAGACAAGGCGGGTGCCGTCGGGCGAGAACGCCAGAGAGATGATCGGACTGGTATGCCCCTCGAACGGCCCAGCTACGATGAGCCCACTGCGTGCATCTCGAACATGGATGGAGCCGTAGTGAGAACCAGAGGCAATGCGAATGCCGTCAGGCGAGTATGCTACACACCAAACCCGATCCGCAGTGGTCCATACTGCCAGACACGATTGGTCACGCCGTTCCACTCCCGGTCCCTCCGGTGCTATCAACCCTCGTGCGCGCCTCCAGTACCGCGTGACTCTGGCCAAAACGGAAGTGCCGAGATATAGATGTGAGGTGTATCGCGAGACGCTGGGCTGAGCCCAAACGCCGTCACAAACCTGTCGGAATCGTTTGCGAGCTCGAGCAAATCGCTTGACCCATCCGATTTCTGTCACATTTTCAGAATCAATTTCATGCTTAGTCTAAAACGAGCGCACTTACCTGCAACCACAAATAAGCGTCAGATAGCATCTGCCCACCTTCTGCCATACAGTTTCTCAGATTTAGCACCTCCATCCAAAACAGGAGCCGCTCAGACAAGAACATCCCCAGCGCGTCTCGAATATCGCCCCGACTTTCGGCGAACCCTAAATGGTATGCCCAGTAGCGGCAGGCGTAGAACAGCTCGTCTGATATCGCATCGAGCTTCTTTACTAGGTCAGGTACGTCTTTATCGAGAACGAACGACGACTCGAGGTTGCATATGTTGAAGCGCAGTAACCGCCTCATGGTGTCGAAGCAACGCAAGACTAGATGTTGGTTATGTCTTGTGGAATTACAGCATAGATCCTTCGAGCGCTCGCGGCTGAGCATAAAGTCGGGGAACGAGGCGTGAAGCGTCGAGATCAGATTAGCACCTGAGGTGACATGAAGCACTGAACGAAGGTGTTGGAGCGCGTATAAGATATCCTGCTCGTCGTCCAGCCCCAGTAGCTTCGCCATGGTGGTAACGCTCAGTGGCTCCCTGGCGCATATCACTGTGTCCAGCACCAGCCGGATGGTTTCCTGTTCCATGGGGTTCAAGGATTTGTTGCTAAGCGGATCGGTGAGTATAGCTGTATACAGTTCGTCGATGTCGTTGTGCTTGTTTGTCCTCGAATTCGATGTTATAGACAGCAAGTCTTCCAGTCGTCGGTGGGAGTTCACCTCCAGCGTTTTAGGATAGATGTAACGGACGGCGGTTGCAGCATAGATGAATAGACTTCCAGCCTGTTCCGCAAGTCGCCCAAGCATTTCTGCGGACAGAGATATTTCGCCCAGCTCAGCCTCGAGATAAGTTCGGATATCGGCCTGTACGAACGACGATTCGATGTCATGCAGGTGTAGTACGGAGCGGCGATGCTCTTCCCCTGGGAGAAGCACGTTGAAGAGTCCAGGCTCGGGGCGACAAGTGACGAGGAACTTGACTGGCATATCACTAGCGTGGAGAAGCAGCACTTTCAAGATGCTCTGAGCCCCATCGCGTCGACCGCATTCGTCCAGCGCGTCAATCGTAACAACCGTGCCTTCCGGCACTGATTCTCTGATTTCATCCAGGGGATCTCGGATCAGCTTCTCGAATTGTGTCTTGGTTTCTCGGGCAATAATGTCCTTGTCCTGGCCAACCTGCCGAATCAGCGCCTCGCGGTAGGACGGCAATAGACGCGCGAGCTGATAAGCGATGGTGGGTACGATTCTCGACACGTCCTGGCTGTCCGCATCCGCACGAGAACAGAAGAAGCTGGCTCCAAGTCGACCAGCGAGTTGCATCTCAGCGCAGAAGCTGTACGCCAACGTGGTTTTCCCGGTCCCAGCCATGCCGTTCAGCCAGTACACTTTTGGGCTTTCGGGGTTGTCCGCCCACTCCCGCATCTCCTTTAGAATCACCGTTCAAGTGCCAGCGGAGCACTTGCGCCGACCGATGACAGTGGATATCGTTGAGTCGTACATCGCCTTTAGCGCTGCGTTCAGCTCCTTGAGACGCGCGTCCTGCGGCACCATGTATCAGATGCTATATTCTATATCATTCCGGCACGGCAGATATACCACTTGCTGTTCCTCCACGAGTTTCCATGTCTTGATCATCGCTTTGTTCTAACATTCGATCAGAGCCTCATTCTGTGGCGCCTCGCTGAAGCAAACATACCTGTAGCTCACGACACAGAGTCTCCACGCGCCGATAACAATCTTGTATGTCGCTCGTGTCCTGTCCCGCCTCCAAATGACGCCTGAATCCGGACCGTTCCTGCTGTTCCTGTACATGTTCCATCTCTTCTCGCAGACCGCTGCCAATCGATCAATCCAAGGGAGCATTGCTTGATGGGAAACAACCTACCTCGTCATATTCGCAAGTGCCTTGGACATCTGAGACGACGTGTCTTCCCCAGGCTGTTTCGTGAAGTCATCGACCATACGTTCTAGATTCGAAGCAAGTTCTGCATAGTCCTTCCTGTTCTGTGCGGCTGTCTACACTCGGGACATAGTAAGTGAGATGCGAGAATGCATGAAACCGTATCGCTCACCTCGAAGATATCCACCACCCCAAGGAACCCAGCCACGGCCGATTTGACAGGAGGAAAGACATCTGAGCTTTTCTCCAACAACTGCAGCGCAACTTTGAGTCCGGACCATGCGTCTGCTCCTGCTTTCTTCACGGCCTGGGTCCGCCGAGATTCTGCGTCGGTTGCTTGAGCAGTACCGGGTGCCAAATGCGAAATGGTCGCTGTTGGCTGGCCGGTGCTTGGCGCTGGTAGGGATAAAACTACCGGTTGTTGGGATTGAGTAGGCGGTTGCGGAGGAAGAACCGGGTCCTGTTCGCGAGAAGGCTTGAGCTGCGAAGACGGGTTCACGGATTCTTCCTGAGACGAAGAAGTGGATATTCGAGTGGACGCTTGCGCACTGGGCTCGAACACTTTCTTTATGCCACCGGTGACGCGCTCGAGAACACTGCGAACCCGCCCTGAAGACGTAGCGCGAGGGGGCATGTCGCTATACTATGGTCGTCGAGTGTGGCAGCTATCTCGTTCGTATTGTCCGATTATTTGGAGACATGTATCCATGCTTTGACCTGATGTTGGAGGCGTGTTGCTGTTCGAATGGCCATTCCTGGAAGGTATAAGCGCCGCGCGTGTAATCTACGAGGGGAATCACTTACACCAGAGTGTTCGGAGAGAGTGATGGAAGCAGCAGCAGGATCAGGAAATAAGTAAACGAGCTGGATGAGAGTTTTAAAATGTCATAAAACACATTATAAAATACATTATCCGTTAGCGTCGGACTCGTTGGACAGCGGACAGATTTAATTTCAAGCGTCGCGTCGGGGCCGTTAGACAACGGACGACGCTATTTCATGTACAGGTACAGTAAGTTATATTCAATTTTTTAGTCGTCGGGACGACATGCCAAGCATACTCGATGATAATGAGTCAAATGAAGATGCGCTGTGTAGCGCTAAAGCGGTGCTAAACGCCGATACTACCGAGTCCCTATAAAGTCATCCCTGCTCTTCATCTGAATTCCACAACTCCCACCCTCTTCACTTCACCCCCACATACGAAATGGGTCAAAACAATTCTGCTCCAGGCTCCGAGAGACGGTCCAGTCGACAAGTTCCACCAGGAGACTTCAACTTCAACACCAACACACCTCCACCAGGCCGCCGCGCCTCTTTTAGCGGCGCTCGTGCTCCCCGTCGACAAGCGAGCGTAGGCGCGTACACTGCGACTGGTTCGATGGGTCCGCATCGAAGGACAGCTTCTGCAGCTGCGTCGAACGTCCAAGCCGCGCAGAGGGCGAACAACATTGCTGCAGCACCGTCTCCACCACCCTATTCGGCTACACCACTCGTTTCACGTGTGCCTCAGACAATTCAGGAACGTCCAAGGGGGAACAACGTGGCTAATCCGGGTGAGGAGAACGCGTTGGAGTTGCTCAAGTGAGTGCTGTCTGTACCTTTTACGTGTTTAAGCGCCGACTGATTTTGTGCGGGGTTGTGTGGCAGGGGGTACGATACTGTATTTTTGATCGATGACTCTGGGTCGATGGCTGGTGCGTTGTGGAGGGAGGCTGGGAAGGCGTTAGCGGAAGTCGCAAAGGTCGCCGCACAGTACGACGACGACGGGATCGAAATTTATTTCATAAATTCGAAGGAATCCGCTAGCCAAGTCAAAGTAAGTTTGCCTCCCACCTCTATCTCTTGCATCCACTAACAATCGTCTTCACTTGTAGAGTGGTGAACAAGTTCGCAACCTATTCACCAGCGTCCGACCTTCCGGTTCCACACCCACTGGTGCCCGTCTCGACACCCTCCTCCGACCATACTTAACATCCATCGAACACGCTCAAGAGGACTTCGATTCCACCGATCCAGATGTCACAGGCATTAAACCCGTCAACTTTATCGTCATCACAGATGGGGCACCAACCGACGCACCCGAGGATGTTATCATTGCTGCGGCCCGACGGCTCGATCGGGGAGACTTCCCGTTGAATCAGCTGGGTATCCAGTTTGTGCAAATCGGAAGTGATCCCGAGGCCACGAGGGCATTGGAGGAATTGGATGATGATCTTGCAGCGGCACATGGTATTAGAGATATTGTGGATACGACACCGTACCAGCCGGGAGGGCTAGATGGGGAAACGTTGATCAAGATTTTGCTTGGCGGAATTAACAGGAGGGTTGATAGGCGCGGAGGTGGTGCGGTGTTGAGATAGCGGTATGACTCGGTTCGATTTTATGTTGTTAATCTTGGTTTATTCGTTGTGACGTTTGCTTTGACTCTGCTCTTGCGAACCTATACATTGACACTGTACATTATTGTATCCTGCGATTATGGCGATCTGTAATAACATATAAACACATGCACTCCTTACTCTTTACTCATTTATCTGGCTATTGAGTTTCCGCTTCCCGAATGATGCTCAGGCGAGCCAAAACAAACGCCGTGCATACATAAACCCCAATCGACCTCAATCCAATGGCAGTCTGTCACTTCCTGAAGTGTTCAATAGATGAATGTTCAAATAATTCAGCGCAAACGGGACTGTCGTGTAAAGCAATGATGTATTAGATGACTACAACCACCACTACGATGGTATACAAAATATCCAAAATACACACAAATAACTATTTTCCACCGTCTCAACACCCTCTATCAATTGCATCATTTTAAATAGTGCCCTAAGCTTTCTTCTTCGTTTGTCGTTGTTTCGCAGGAGACGGGGAGGCAGTCGCGGTCGACTTCGCAGAAGGGGTGACCGCCTTGGCTCGTTCGGTCGAGGTGAGTGGCTTCTTTGCGGTCTATTGAAGTAACCAAAGTTATGAGAATACTGCCAACGAGTACATAGATAAGTAAATTTACCGTAGTCTTTTTCTGTTCATTCCGATGGACCGCAGAGATGATCAACGATCCAATACCACCCGTGACGAGGAGGATAACCCAGCGAGGAAACATATTGATTGTCGTGTAGACTTTACGAGACATCACTGCAAACATGTGGAGGTACGGTTGGCTACCCGTTCCCACGTATCAATAAAGGTTAATTAAGATACGCGAATAGGCGAGACGTACCGGCTTCCGCCTGGAGCCCACGGTCCAGACCACTGTGCAGTCTCTCTCCATCCTTCCGTAGCGAGGTACTGATGTAGCAGTTCGGGACGAAGCCGGATTTGACTGGGCTGGTAGAATCGTAGGGATTCGCCGTTTTCACGGATGATAACCAGAGTAGGAGGTCTGTGACGAGACATTTGTTAGATAGATATTTGGAACGGCGGAGTGGCGAGGTGGTGCTTACTTCCAGACCATCCAGTCGGTTGTGATTTCGGTTACAGAGAGATAGTCCACCCGAGCCCATTTCACGTGTGGTGCGTCACCTGCGTCGAGAGCTAATTGGTAGGCTTTATCGAAAGCTTCGTCGACTAGCTTGGACATTGAGTCCTGTTTTCCTAATGATCTAGGGCACATCACAATATAAGCTGAGGTGTTCAGCAACAAGGTGAATAGTTGGCTCACACGATCACAAACCAAGTTCGCTTCTCAGCCTCCTCCGGCGAAGCAAACGTCTCGTTCTTCACTAGTAGCTCGTAATTCTCGTCCGTGAGCATAGGTACTCTATCGTCCCAACCCCTCTCAGCCGCGCGTAACCGAGCCTGTTCGAGGTGCTCGGTTGCGTTGATGCCGACGCCTAACCGACATTATCAGCACCTACACTTGTCTAAGGATACGAAGAAACACGCACCTGAGAGCGCAGAAGCGACAGGTCCCTCGGTCACAAACTTCGCAAGATCCAAATGCTTCGACGAAAACTCTGCCCAACTCCACTTGGCTCCAGGCGTCGGTTCCGGCGCAGGCGTGACCGTTGGTATAGACCCATCCTGCGTTGGAGTAGCAGCTAGGGTTGGAACCGCCTGACCGGGAGTCCATCCCTCGGAAAAGTATGAAGCCTGGACGAGGGGCAGGCCAACGGCAAGCAGAGATAACAAACGCATGGTGGTCGAGCGCAAGTGCACGAGTGCTCGTGCGTCGGTTATCTCATTTTGTTCCTGGCCATGTGGAGCAGTTCCAGCGCCTCTTGCCGATCATAGAGCGCTGATTAAGCGCTAGACCCTGACACGTCGTTCCGCAGCCTGGACAATCCGACTACAGACTACAACCGCGATGAAGAAGTGGGTTTGCGCGCTGCAGGTTTTGGCCTTGGCAGCCACGCGCGTCATGGGCGCCCCAGCGCGTGAGTGTTCATTACCCAATATTCTGTGACGTCTCACTCACTCTAATTCACGAATGGATGGGTTACAGCCCCGAGCGCGGCGTCCTTCTACGTCAAGCACATGCCCGACCTGAACCCTCAACACGCAACAGAACATCCTCTACACGTCTACGCAGGCCATCTCCCGTCAGACCCAAAAGCTCCAACCGCAGAGCATTCAAAAGACGTCACTGCGCATTTGTATTTCGTGTACACCAAGGCGCGTCGGACTGCTGACCGAGAACGGGTTATATTTTGGTTTAATGTGAGTCTTGGCGGAGCTTCTGAGTTTACGTTGTTTTGATTTATATGTGTACAGGGAGGGCCTGGATGCTCTTCGTTTGATGGTCTCATGATGGAGACTGGGCCATGGAGGATAGATGGCAAGGGCGGGCTAAAACTCGTTGAGAATGGATGGGAGGAGTACACCCATGTGATCTATAGTGAGTGTCATATTCGTGTTAATATGATTTAGGCTCAAAGCTTGGCATAGTCGATCAGCCGCCGGGTACTGGGTTCTCGTATACGGCCACAAACAAGTACCTGCACGAATTGGACGAGGTCAGAACTCCTCCAACGATACCCAGAATCAATATACTTACTATAACCCATCCAGGCTGCCCAACATGTCGTCCAATTCATGAAAAATTTCTACGCTGTCTTCCCGGAACTAGAAGAAATGGATGTGCGTCCCATCCCCCTTCTCGCCTTTCCAACCACTCATATTCAATTTCCCTAGACCTACCTATCTGGTGAATCCTTCGCGGGCCAATATATTCCCTACATAGCCGACGCTCTCCTCAAAACATCATCCCCCTCCGCCCCCCTCCGCGGCATCGCCATTGGCAATGGTTGGATTGACGGCCGACACCAGTACCCAGCCTACGTCGACTTTGCTATCGAGAAGGGACTCATTAAACGTGGTACGAAGGAATTCGAGAGGGTAGACAAGCAGCTCCGGAGGTGTTGGAAGCAGTTGAACTCGACAACTAAAGACGAGGTCAATATGGGAGACTGTGAAGGAGTTATGAACAGCGTGACGGATGCGTTGGTTACTTCGTGAGTTTCTCTTTTGTGGTATCTCTGTTAGCCGCTAATATGGTGTTGTAGGGTTAATGGGAGACAGATGTGTTTGAATGTGTATGATATTAGGTTATCAGACGAGTTCCCTGCATGTGGGATGAACTGGCCTCCCGATCTTAAAGACGTATACACCTACCTCCGCGTACGTCTCCATCCTATTTCCCTCCTTCGACTCCTCCTTCCCTTCCTTCCCGGCCCTATACTCACATTCCCACGTGCAGCGCAAAGACGTAGTTTCCGCCATCCACGCGACAGCCAAAGCCGAGGCCTGGACCGAATGCGCAGGCATCATCTCCCAAAACTTCTACACCCAAACCTCCGCCTCCTCCGTCACGCTTCTACCCGGCCTCCTCGAGCGCGGGGTTCGCGTTATGCTGTTCAATGGAGATCAGGACTTTATCTGCAATTATATGGGGACGGAGAGTTTGATTGGCGCGTTGACGTGGAGTGGGGCAACTGGTCTGGGGGTGAGTTTCATGGGTTTAGTGTTTAATAAAGGGTATTTAATTGATGAGGGCGATGGTAGAATGCTTCGACTGTTGGGTGGACCGTTAATAATACCGAGGCGGGGTGGTGGAGGGAATCTCGAAACCTTACCTACGTCAAGGTGCGTCTCACTCGCCAACCATCTCTCCAATTCCTCCTAACATAATTTATTCAGGTCGCTGGTGCTTCTCATATGGTTCCCTATGATGTCCCCGCGGCTGCACACGACATGATGCTCCGCTTTATGGGTGTCGACTTTAAGCGCTTGGGCGGAGGAAGCGCTACGATCATTCCGTCTGCTGTTGGAAACGATTTGAAGCCGATTAGTGGAGCTGTGGAGGGCGGTGGAAGTGGGGGTACCGGCGGAAATTCGGAAACAGGGCCTAAGACGACACCTGAGCAGGATAAGGCTATGTGGGAAGGTACGTTGAGCTTGAGATATTTGATTCGTCCCCTTCTCCACTTCTCCTATTCCTCTCACGCGGCTTCTAACCGAACGAGAGCTTGTCCATCATTCCTGTATTGCGCGTCGCTAACCGAATACGTTGGGTTTTCTAGCATACTACAACGCCGGATCCGCAGCGCTCATCCTAGTGCTCATCCTAGTCTTCATCGGCTTATTCCTCTACTGGCGTTCCCGGCGCCAACGTAGGCAGGGCTTAGGCCGTGTCAACCTTCCCACTGAACAAGAACGAGAGGAGCGCATACCGCTCTCGACGAATGTAGGCGGTGCGGGCGCATCGCGCGATGACATTCATCTGCGGGAACGCGAGGAAGAGGGACAGCCGATATTTGATGTAGGCGATGACAGCGGCAGTGAGGACGAGAGGGACAAACGCAGAAGATGATGGAGCATGCGATAGCGTGGGTAGGGAGAAGAGAGTTGACGGCGTAGTATGTATGCATAGATTTTTGTTTCTCGGTGTCTTCCGTGTTGTTGTTTTTCACTAGGACAGATACTCTGTGTTATGTATCCCGAGCTGTCTCGTTTTGACAAAACAAGTGTCCCGACGTGACGGATCTTCAGAATCGGAGTCGGGGTCGAAGATTCCCAAATCCGTTCCTTTTTACTCGAAGCGTCCAACCCACATCATCTTTACACGTGCTATCCATTGTCAGCATCGTCTCACGGGCGACAAGCCCCGAGTCGGAGCTGTTCTCGCGTATTTGCCACCTACTCCCTGGTGGCCCTGTCGCGAAGCCCGTCGCGCTCAACGTCCCCAACAAAGACTCGTCGCGTCACCTACACAACGGAACGCGACGCTGACATAATCGAGCGCAAATAGCAACAATTACCCTTATTGTGGTGCTTGGACCAATGTTGGTTGCCACCCGCGCTTGGCGGGGGAGGATATAACTAGGTGGGGTTCGAGGGTTATAGGATTGACTGGCTGATCCTGGAAACCCCGCTTGTGCTGCGTTTTTGAACACGGGTGTTCAGCGCATTTAGGTCGAGGTTGCCATCCCTTACACTGCTTTTGATCTGCCACCTCTGACGTTAGGACTCGTTTTTAATTCACTCTCGCTCTGCTCCGACTACCACCAGCACCCTCTAACCACAACCACCACACTTATATTTCTTTAATTCCCCTAACAATGTCTACCTACGGATACGCCGCCGCCCCTATTTACCAATCTCCATACCCTTCGGCTAGACCGATGCTACCATCCGCCTCGCCGGCTGGCAGTCATGCATACCCTTACCTCCCGCACAACTCCACCGCAGCCGAAGCCGACGCATATAGCCGCCGGACTCAGGCTTTGGTCATCCCGCACTCAGCTGAAACCGGTGCATACCCCCACCCCCGCAGCCGAACTCAGTCCACCATTTCCTGCCAATCCCATTCCATCAGGCGAGACGAGCTGCACCAGTTCCTTGATGCCCACGACACCTCGGCGTATCACCGGCGTTCTGGGGCGGGCACAAAGGGACATGCCCGGACCGGTTCGCACTCCTCCATCCAGAGCTCTCGCCGTGCTCCCTCCCTTTCTCGCTCGTACTCCTCCGAGGAAGAAGAAGAGCGCAGCAACAGGGCACCTAGCGGACCCAATACGCCGTACTCTGCAAACGTTGCACTGTGGAGGGACGATATTGGACATGACGAATTGGAGGGGATTCCGCCACCCCCGCCGATTCCGGCGTGGGCCGAAATTCCTTACAACCCCTCCGACTACGCTATCCCTTCGCCGTCTGTCGCGAGCACACCAGATGTAGAATTTCCACCTGCATCTTCGGCTCAAATCGAGGCTGCTTACCAGACAATCGACGATATCACGTACGAGTTCAACAAGCGAGTTCTCTCTTTCAGCTTCCCCAGCCTCCTCGATTTCACGGACGGAGATAGCCCTTCGCTCCGCTTCACAGACCACAACAGGCCGCTGATGGCGCACAAAGAATACTTGGAGAGCATGCTCATCCGACTTGACGAGATTCAGGGATGCGGGGACGAGGGCGTACGAAAGGCACGAAAGAGGGTGGTGACAGAGGTTCAGGAGCAGTTGGAGCATTTGGGACGGATGGAGAAGATGGTGCACGATAACGTGAGTTTAGCGAGTTTTAAAGTGGCTCAATGCGTGGTTCTGACTCAGATATTCTGGATTTTTAGATGCACTATGAGAAGTGGAAGAGGACGCCGCGCATACATGTTACCGCTCCGTCCTGGAACTGAATACCCATAACTTCCATGCAAACCAGTAAACGATATCTACGACTTGTGTATGTTTCTTTATGATCCTTGGGCTTTACGACTTTATGTTTCCAAATATCTTCACACTGCCTCTGTCTCCGTTTTTATTCATTTAGACACTGTATCACGGATTTGTGTCTCTTTGTCGACGGATATTTTGCCTTGCCACGCCCCCGACTTCGTTGTTGTATCACATTTAACCCATCATTTAACCCCTGTAATGACCACACGTTTGATAATGACACTAAACATTTATACGAAGAAAGAAGAGATAGACTCGTAAATCAGTCGACTATAAAAGGCAATATTCTTCGACATGTTCTCCCGAGTAATCAGAATGTCGGCCGCCTAAGTCATCTGTTGCGCAAGATCGTCTTAACTTGTTCGGTCTTGTATCACGTTCAGACTGTACTGCGTGTAGCCACTTTGCGCAGAATGCCGCAGCCATTCGTCCAATCGGAGGTATCAGACTTGGCTGTGTGGACTAGTTCCAGAGAGAACCCACCAGCCGCGCGAGATGGAATGGACTGGCCGCTCTTCTGAAGTGTATAACACGCTACTTATTTGGATAGAACACGCAAGAGAGAACGATGGCTTTTGTAGGGTTGAGAAAACAATTATCTGAAATATTACGTGCAATGCCACGCGGTAGCCATAGGATAATAAGACGCAAGGAAGAAGTAATTCCAGTTACTTGTTAAAGCGATTGTGAACGTAGGCATGGTCTTGTCTCTGTTCTGCACTGCCCTGGCGACGCCTTGGACCAAGCGCTTTGATGGGCTTTGTACTAATTGCCTTTTTGGGACGCCCGTCGGTTGGCCAGGTTGGCTGGGTTGGCTAGGACCAAACATGCTACAACGCAGGCTTGGAGTTATAACTTCGAGCGACCACAGAACCGATGGACCATCTACCCCCAACTTCGTACGTCCCCTAACTTCTATAGTCACTTCAATGGACTCGAACAAGCATACATCTACTTCTGAAGCCACCGGTCGTTCGCGGCGGCCTGGGAGCCGATTTGCCACTCAGCCACTCCCCCCTCCTACAACGACTTCTCCTCCCGCTACACTTTCCACCCAAACTCGCTCTCGCGAGCAAGCGCCTACTTACCCAGCGATGTCAACCGCTCCAGGCCGTACACGCCCCGCCCCGATATCAGCTCCCGGATACCCTTATATCCCTCACAATGCTACTGCATACGGCCAAGAGGCATGTCAACAGAGGATAAATGAGATCAAATCTCGTCCAGAGAGGAAGGGAAAGCCTGCGAAGAAGGCGGCCGACGCTCCTGCCACAGCCGATAACTCACAACTGGACCGGGAGTCCCATTATTCAGGCGAGGCGACTCCACCACTTTCAAAATCAACGCCATACGATGACGGTGGTTCTACCGCAGACGAGCACGAGCTCAAGACACCTATCTCGCCCCAGCCACCTGTGTTGCATGATGTCGCCCAAGCTCAAGACCCCAAAGCTAAACTCCAGCCACGCCGTCGAGTGGGTACTGTCCGATTCGAGGACACCTTGGATCAAGCCCCCTCCAGCCGCAATGTCAAGGCTAACCTTCCACCTCATACTGAACCCAAGGATGAATCCTCTCATCTCCTTCGAGCATTCGGCCAAGCTCAAGTCGATCGGATTTCCTACGACTTCAATAATCTCGTCCTCGGTTTTAAATTTCCCTCCGAGATCGACTTCATACCTCCTCAAGGCGAGGAACTCTTCCCGTCCCTCGCATATACCCCGCGAAACAAGTCGCTTTTGGGACATAAGCAGAAGCTCGATGGTGTATTGGAGAAATTAGACGGTGTCGAGTCGCATGGGGACGAGGAAGTGCGGAGGGTCCGGAAAGAGGCTGTTGAACGGGTCGTAAAGGCATTGGAGATGTTGAATCAGATGCAGGCGATGGTGTGGTTCAATGTAAGTTCTCATATTACTCTATCGTGAGCTCAGGTGCTGATTGCCTGAAAACGTAGCGCCAGTACGAGAAACGCATGACCAAGGCGTAATTGTTCTTTTCATGTTTTTGTACTTTCAGACTCTTGATCTAACTTCGTTAATTTTCGTTAACCACTTTATTCGATTCCTTGTTTCCAACTTCGCACATCTCCTTTTTGTAAATTTCCGACCACCAGGAGTGTAGTCCCCTTGGTTTCTCAATATAATATCAACTATTATATATGACTCAGTTTTACAAGACTCTCATGTATAGTGTGAAATATGGCGTCCGAGGGTGGCATATTCGACACAAGTTGAATATTTGTATAAGCGTCAATCTGAAAGGCCTGTATGCGCCCCCATTGCCGTCCCTATCAATAGGATATCAACACAATTAAACAAACCCCGACATTCAACCCGACACGTCGCCCACCCATAAATCGTAACGAAATCTAACTATTGTTGTAAGTAATTGTATTGGGCGTGTATTAAACCTTTCGTGGGCCACAGAAGCCTAAGTTATGATTAGTAGTAGGCGGTTAGGGAGATAGGGGGAGGCTGTTTTGGGACGCCCGTACGTGAGCGCCCTTCATGTAAGCGTAAATATAGATTATTACTGAGTTCGGAACGCCTTAATGTAGTGCACACAATATTGTCAAAGTATCAAAATTGGAACAGGGGCAAAGAACTCCAACTCAGCAGAATGCCGGCGGTTTCAGTCGATCACGCCTCGCACCGATCATATCGCCAATTAAAGTTAGTACTCAAGCTGGGATTGGAGCACGTTGAGTCGCCTGACTTGACGAGCTATGAGGTCAGGCCGTCGGGTGGCAATAGACGCTGAACCAAAAGGGACCGCCGGTTGATAGTCTTTGATTCGAACTCCGCAGGGCGGCTCTTATGGCGCGATTCGCCTCGTGTTCGCACTCGACTTCGCCCGATGTAGCTGTAGAAGATCGCATAAACCTGCGGAGTTTATATTTTGCACAGGAATCGCGAGTGCTTTCGTGCTCTAGCTACCCCACGTGTTAATGGTCTTTGGGACCTGAGAGGACAATGATGACATGGCGGGCAATGGCTACATACATAGTTTTATATTTTTGCAATATCATCGACGAATAAATATAACCGATCATCGACTGTAAACCTGTGAAATGTCTATGTAAATCAACCTTTGTGTTTCCAGGCAAATAAGAAGATCTCGTCACATATACTGCAACTGGCTGTATCGCACCTCTGTTTGAGCTGGAAATATTACGCGGAGCTTAGGGGCCAAAGCACGTTGCACTTCGAAGAGCGTCTGCACTGCTTTCTACCGTGAAGTAGCAGGAAGTTTCTACGATTGCCACCTAAACGAAAAAAGTAATTTATATTGACGTACCCAAACACATCCCGACGCACCGCTTCTCGCCAGGTGGCTGCTGATCTGCATATAAGCGAGCCGCGAGCAGCCCGAGAGTCACCACAACGTACTACGCCATGAACTCCTACTCACCAGCCTCTCAGACACTCCAAATTCGCCGTGATCCAGGCTCTGACGCCTTTGACCTGGTCGAGTATGCAGGACCAGTGGGGACGTATCTTCCATACTTGACGGATGAGCCAGAATGCGACCCTCGCGGTTTGCATCCGTATACAAAGGATTTTGCCTCACTCTCAGATTCTATTGTGGCCCCACCATCTGGTCATCAGCGTCCACCTTTGTCTCCTCCTGGACTCCCGTCGCCACCATCCCGGAGTCTCCTGCGCCAGCCTACCACACCCAAATTCCCACCAGTAGAGCTACCGAACCTCAACTCGCGTTATTCACCAGCCTACCAGCAGCCTTCGCCATTCCAGCAGCATCAATTTGGCGAGCACCAGCAAGCTTACTTCCCGGCGGCAGTTCCGCAACGATCCTGGAATGGACCGCAAGACCCAGAACGCTTGTATGCGTGGCCGGGCCCACCCTATGTTCAAACTCCGGCCCCTCCACAACTCCCGCCACTGCAGCTTCCGATCCCCGGGCAATCTCCGGGATGGCCTTTTAGCAAAGCACAGGAGCAATTGCCACCGACAGCTGGAACCACCGCGTCTCCCAAGCCGATGATCCGTACTATCAACCTGTTCTCCAACGAATCTGTCATGTCGCGGTTGCCGACGTGGAAGGAGTTGGAGGAGATGTCGGTACAGATACGGGAGTTATATGCGCTTCGATCATTGTTGTATCCACAGGAGCGCGAAGCTAGGGAACCAGGTAGGCATGATCCACACACCTCACTGCTCCCCGCTAACGCGTTTGATGAAGTCGTCAAGCGTGTGCCGCGTAGGGACAGTACCCCTCGAGTCCGCTCAGGAAGCATCACCTCCCGGTATAGCCAGGATAGTTTCGTGATCCTGAACTCGCCTACGTACGAGGACCGCTATGTGCGAGGCGAGGATGGCACATACTATTGTCCTCGTCGGGCCCCCCAACCTGCTGAACCTAGTCAATGTTCTCAGTGTTCTCAGTGTGTTCAACCCGCCCGATCCGCCCGTCTCGATCCGCCCGATCAACGTACTCAATCCACCAAGCCCACTGTGCTCGACGCGCCGGAATCATCAACTCACCCCACCCCCACCAGCGAGCCCCGACCCGCTCGCTTCATTGAACTTCGTAATGCGGCTACATCGATGGCTACAATCAAGGCCGTCCTGAAAGAGCTGGATTCGCGGTCTAAGGCCTTCGTGTACCCCAAGCGTCTGGATTTTATCGAGCCGGAGTCGCCAAATGGCCAGCCCACCCTAGACGACTCTCCCAATAACGCACCCTTTGTCGAGCACAAGAAGAAGCTGCTGGGGTTGATGGTTCGCTTAGAGGATGCTCTCATATATGGGGATGAGAACGTCCGCCTAGCCCGTCTCGCGGCTATCGATCGCGTTACGAATGAGTTGTTGAAGGGTTACCAGCTGAAGGCGAAACTATGGAAGAAGGTAAGCTGTTCGAGTAAAGCACCTTGATTAATCATTACTTACCGGACTCGACGCATTTAGCGTGTTCGCAAGCAATCGAAGGTGAAGGGCCGTAAGGCGATGTGGAAGTGGCTGACTACGGTTGAATGGAAGTAATCTGACTCGGGTAATGGTTAGGATATGGATGCGGATAATGTTTGAGGTAATGGCCGAGAGGGCGAATAATCGACTGTTCAGATTCGGTAAATGTATCATTAGGAACGGAAATCTTCGGCTTTTTTGTTTTTGTTGTCTTTCGGAATTGTATTGCTCAACTAATTTACATCAACTTTTGATTCGTCAATTGAATGCATTGTGATTCAAACTGAAGGAATATAAGACTCACAGGTTCATAAGTACCCAAATAAAACCCAAAAACTACTCTCCGCTCAATCACCCGTCTCGAAAACAGTCCGCATGACATGCTCTTTCCTCCTTCCGGTAGCTTGGATAAGACCTATATACTCCAACTCATGAGCGGAATGCAAGAACCGAGCCTGACGCTCCTGCATCAAGTTATGCGCGCTTTCATCGTCAAGATCCACCTCGCTCTCAGTATGTGCCGAACTCGTTGCCCGCTTCCCTCGACCCTGTGATGAGGCCTTTGGGTTTCCAGTCCCTGTCACCCGGTTGATTTTTTCATCTTGCATAATGTTGAGGAAAGCGCCGAACCAATCTGCAATATTGAGCAGACGGCCAGATTCCAAGCTGCGTTGGAAGAGAGCGCATGTATCGGGTCGTTGGGCTATGGATTCAAGAGCGTCGGGCGCTTCTGGGTCGCAGCATTCGCAGTTAAAGTACGCGCCAGGGCGGATCAAAGCTGAGAGGATAGAGCTCCTGGGTGCTGGGTCTAGTACCTGCACAAGTTATGTTAGTCGAGGAGGGGGGGGGGCTAGAACAATCGGCAATCACGTACTGATTTCACCCCATTCGTGCTCTCAGTATAATACAGCTCACGGTATGCTTGCTGATGGCGCAACCCCAGACACGCACTAAATAACAATTGAGTTAGTAAAGTACTAAGGAACTAGTCAAACTACTAACCTGAGATGCTTGGTGAAAGTCTCAGCCACCTGCGTTTTGGCTTCTTTGGTCGACTCTTGCCCCTCAGCCTCGACCCCCTGGATATACTCTACAACTTCCGTAACGTCCTTTAGGTCTGATAGGCTATGTAGTTCATCTGGACACTTGTAACGTTGTAACACGTCTTGAGCTAATCTAGCTGTGTCTGCTGTCGAAGTTGACCTACACCAACGGAGAGCAGGTTAACGAGAGAATAAATGCCTTAGCAAGCTGAGGACCTACTCAAAGCCTTTCTTCATCATCCACGTCGTATACTTGTCGAGCTGCTTGCCCCCTCTCGCATCCAACTCCAACAAATCCAAAAACGGTAACGGAACCTCCTGTCGATACGACCCCAACGCATCGAATCCCCACGTCAAGGCATGCAGCAACCCAAGCGCGTATGCCGAGGCCCGCATGCTCAGCACAGTCTTTTCCCGCTCTTCGAGCAACTTCTGGACTAGTCCTTCATCGGAATATTCGGTTTTGTCGTTTTCCGCCCCTGAGATCCTGAACCCGTCTGAAAGTGGGTCTTGTCGCTTGTAGATGAACATAAGAGCCATGAGGGTGTCCCGAGTGGGTTGGTCGAATTTTTGGAGTTTTTGGATGCATTCGTGGGTGGCTTTTGTTTTGTGGGGCTCAGAGGGTGCGTGGGCCGGGATGAGGTGGGGAACGGCTTCGAGCAGGGGACCTTGGTATTGGTAGTGTTCCATGTAGATTAGCTATCCAGTTAGAGGTTAGTAAACCCTATTCCGCTGGGAGGGAATAGGACGTACTTGTAGTGCACTGATCAGGGCATCGATTCGTCCGTCGGTACTATTTATTATTTCCTTCAAAATCTTGATCGACGATTCGCCTAACAGGATATCGCGAGGGGAGCTATCATCGTATAACGCCTGGCGTATCCCAAGTAATTAATAAACGTAGATTTAGGCGTGTCGATAACTCACTTTTTGGATGACCTCCGAGCACAATGCAGCTCCAGACGGAGGTTGAAATACAGTCGTATCCAGCATCATACGGACCGATGTCGTAAACGCTCGTTGGAGATAGGCAGTCTCGGAGAGTGTTACGATGAAGATGATGGGGAGACTGTCCAAGTGTTTGCTGCAAGCATAGACCAGATCTTGTACGACGTCCGTGTCGAACGATTCCATCTGGTCTAAGATCACGACAAGATTCGGCGAGAAGTCTATAAACGCGTCTGCAGTCAGGAGACGCCTAAAGCTTAGATCAAACTAAACGACGTACCCCGCGACGTATAGTAATCGTCATATCCAGCAACGAGCCTCGCCATATCATACGAAGCCAACGTCGTACTCGTCTTCTTCTTGACCACCCCCTACCAATCCGAAACCATAACCCATAAACACCCCCACAGCAAGATCCCAAAAAATCAAACCGACAAACCTCTACATCACTCTCCTCAAACTGCACCAAAAATCCAGCAATCAAGCTCTTCAGAGCCAAGGTCGCGTTTCCACATTCTCCCTCGCTGAGTTGTACGACTAACGGTCGAGAGAACGGGTCTTCTTTCTCTTTCCCTTTTTCGTCTTTAGGTATCTCAGATTGGGTCAACGTGTAGGTGACTTGCGATAGGAGCGACGAGAGTAGAGCGCGATCTCTGCCTGGTGTTAGAGGGTTTGGGTTTTAGATTGATTTGACTTGGGAATGAAATGAAGTGAGCTTACCGACGACTAGAGCAGTTGGGATTTCATTCACCCCCAGCCCAGAATCTTGCGCAGACTGTCGTTCTTTAGCAAACTCAACCAATTGGTCAATCATATCCTGAGACTGAGCAAACACCGCATCCTAAACCAACAAAATATCAGTGATATCACGTATTTACGTGCGGGGAATCACTCACGTTGATACGCCGTTTACATCTCGCCCACGCCTGTTGGTACCCTCCTGGGATTCTCGGTTTCGGCGTGAGTGCTTTGTAAGGATTTTAGATACAATTTTCGTTGGGGCGAGCCAGAGCTTACGTTTTCGCGGCTTAAATGGTATATATACAGTTCGCTAGTGTTTCGTCTGAATCAGATGCATGTCTCTCGCGTTGGTCATATTGGCTAACCTCTGTGCCAGATAGCTCACTACTGTGCGTGCCAGACATAGAAGAGTTTGATATTAGAGTAAAAAAGACAAGTTAGGCGGGTTTACTAAAAACAATCACTCGAGTGGTCGTAAAGAGCAGAAATACAGAGCAAAAGACAAATAATAAGCGCCTATCCGTGGAAATTACAATGCAGCGTGAAAGATTTATCCCCATCCGTGTCTCTGCCACCTCTGCCAGGCAACTCGGCCCAAGGCCACACACACAAAACCCAAACGACTCCTCCACCTCTAACGAATCCACCACAGGGCCGACTCACCCCCCGTCGACGCCCGCCCATGTCGTTCCTCGTGAATTATCTGATCAAGCCGCTTGCGTACCTCTCGCTCCCGGCCCTTCTCCTTCGATACCTCTCCGAACGTTCACCTCTCGTTCGGTATTATGTTCGACTTACGACGTATCTCTCTACACTTGGCGTGTTGTCTATCTGGGGCGTGTTAGTGTCGGCTGGGATGACTGCGATGGGCCAGCGCTTCGATATCAACTACGTCGTCGCCCGGAGTTTCTATCTCACAGCCGGGCGGATTATGGGTATCGAGTTCAAGGTCGAGGGAGAGGAACATATGAGCACGCCGTCGGCGATATATATCGGGAACCACCAGAGCATGTTAGATATTTTGTATTTGGGCAGGTCAGTTTCGGGTGCATACGTGGACGAAGCGAATTGCGCTAAAGCATCCGTGCATGTGGTGTTAGGATATTCCCTAAGCGAGCTTCGATTATGGCGAAGAAGGAATTACAGTGGGCGCCTTTGCTGGGACAGTACATGTCTCTCTCGGGCGCTGTATTTGTGAATAGGGCGAATAACAAGGATGCGCTCAAGGCGCTTGCGGCTGCCGGTGATGATATGAAGTCTAAAGGCGTAAGTCGAGTTTTTTCCGATTTAGGAAAATGATTACCAACTTTATTATGTAGGTCTCGCTCTGGGTCTTCCCCGAAGGCACACGCACGTCTTCCGAAGCCCCTAATCTGCGTACGTTCAAAAAGGGGGCGTTCCATTTAGCGGTTCAGGCGGGTGTTCCGATCGTTCCGGTCGTCTGTGAGAACTATTGGAGACTGTATCGCAAGGGTACGCTTGAGGAGGGAACGTTGAGGATACGAGGTGCGTCATGGTTCATATGTGATTTTAATTTTAACTCTCCGCCCACCCCAAATCACACGTTCGCACCCCACATTCTCTCTTTACGCTGTTGCGTAGTGTGTTTATCTATATCGAGCGCGTCGGACTAATTACTAGCCGTTTGATTGTAGTGCTCCCACCGATCTCGACTACTGGCCTGACCCCCGAAGATGTGACTGAATTGGCTGAACGGACTAGGGAGACTATGCTGGCTACGTTGAAAGAGATATCTGTACCGGTCGACGTACGCGAGTCTACGCCGAAGCCCGAACTCGTTCCCGTACCGGTACCGGCTCCGGCACCTGCGCCTGTATCTGCGCCCGCGCCCGCACCCCCCTCTGAGTCTTCTTCGTCTGCGCCCGAGTCCGAGTCAATAGTGGATGTACGAGATATCTTACCTCAAGGAAAGAGCTCACAGCGGGAAGAAGTCTCCGCCCTGCATCGAAGCGTAACAGGGAGCGAGAGCGAAGCAACGGACGAAGACCTAGTCGTGGTAGACCGGCCCTGATAAATGAAACGGATAGGGAGGGATGTTGCTGGATTGGGTTACAAAGGACGGCGGGGATATGAAGTGGGTCCAGAGCGCAGGGTCGGGTGGTGGAGCGCGTGACTGGGATTGGACGGGGTTGTGTCGTTTGACCGAGGATTTACGTTTGACGTGGAGGCCGTTTTGGATGTCACACGACTAGAAATTGCATTGGAATTACACTGGAACTTGATTGTTTTCTTGACCTGCTCGTTTCGGCTCCTCGGGCTGTGGTTCCATTCAGAATCGGAGGAGCTCGGCATCGGCGACTGAGTGAGGTGGCCTGGGCCGGACCAAGTGGAGTGGGCAGGGGCCCGAGACACGTGCGGATACTAGTGGAGGCACGTGTGTCTGCACGTTTGTGCGGTCCGACGCGCTCGCACGGGTTGAAATTAGACTTTTTCTATTGCCTTTTCCGTCAGGGCACTATAAGAAAGCCCGCGGGTGTTGAGTGGTGGCTCTGTCTTATCTCTCACTAACGTCTACATCATTGTGCTCCAACGCCTAGTATATTACCCCCGCCTCTTGAAATTAACCCCGCGTTTAGTTTTCTACCACCACCACCGCTATAATCACCCCTTTTCCCGCTCTTCGCGTTTAATTTTCTCCCACTCTTCGATTTTTTCTTCTACTATGTCTACTACTTCGTCTACACCCAGAACCCTTCCCCAGTGCTGGGGCCACCGTGGCGTACGTTTCCAGCTCCTATTTTCTTTCTCACCCCTTCCAACGCTCTATCTAACGTGCTCATCGCTCGTAGGCCTCGGCTACGTTCCCCGAGAACACTCTAGCAAGCTTCGAAGCTGCGATCCGCGACGGTGCCGAGGGAATCGAGAGCGTACGTCCGCCTGTGGGGGCGCGCATTGTTTGACCTGTGCTGATCTGGCATTTGCATGTGAAATCTGGCCACGCGTCTCTCCGCCGGTCTTTGTCATCAACGCGCCGCTCGAAAATCTATAATGGGCGAAACAGGACGTGCATGTCAGCTTGGACGACGTCGTGCTTATGTTCCACGATCCCGCGCTCGGACGCACGACGGACGGACGCGGGCTGATTCGGGAGAAGCGGGCATGTCCCTCGCGCCTTTTTCCGTGTCTATGATCTCATACTCTCCTCTTTGCATGCTCGTTGGATGTGCGGGTCGCGGCGAGTAGTGGGAGGGCGATATGGAACATACCCGGACCACGCGCGAACCCAGACAGGCGATCCCGACGTTTGCTCAGACTGTTGAGCTGTTGATGAGACCTGAAAACGCGCATGCCCAGTTTAACGTGAGTCTTGCCACCCTTATTTCTTCTCTCTCTTCCCTTGCATTCCTGCTTCCCGGCGTTTCTCCCCTGGCCGTTTCGCGGTATGATTTACCTTCAAGTAGCCGGGTGATATGATTGGTTGGATTCGTGCGGAATGCGGGCCGTTGAATTAATTACACCCTACCGTACTCGCCGCGCATTCATTTGTCCATGCTCACTCGCTGTTCCGTTATGTTAGGTCGATGTCAAAGTTCAAAACGACCCTGAACGCCTGTTCAAACTCATGCGCAAGACGATCGAGGGGTACGCAGACTGGGAGAACACGCTCGCGCCGAGAATTTTGCTTGGCCTTTGGTGAGTGAATGGTTTTCATATTAACTTTAGAATTGAGCGGTGTGAACTGAACTTTGAATTTCTATCTATCTTTCTCTGCGCACGTTGTGGACGGAGTAGGCATCCTAAGTTTATTGAGCCTGCGAAGCAGGTCCTTCCTGAGCTTCGACGGGCGCATATTGGGATGAGCCCTCGTATTGCCAAGCAATATTTCTGGGAGGCGTGCGAGAGCTTTTCGATTGATTTTGCTAGTTTGAGTTCGGCCGAGGTGATTTCTTATTTTCGTTCCTATGTTGAATGTGTATTGATTGTATGTTGGCTCACAGGGCGAGAAGTTCCGGAAGGAGTGCAAGGAAGCTAATAAGAAGCTCTTGGTGTGGACCGTGAACAAGAAGGAGGAGATGATCGAGGTGCGTTGTCAGTAGTTCATAGCCGAGCCTCGCTCTAATGTTTGTTCAAAAGGCGACCAGATGGGGGGTTGACGTTATTTTGACGGACGTGACGGCTGTTTGGCTCCAATTGCGTGCGCAACTCCAAGGTAAGTTTCCCATTTGACCACAAGCGCCCAAATACTCACACGCAGTGCAGCCGACTTTGACAAGACCTCAAGGTCAAGCTCTCGGTGGTTCTTGTGGACGTCTCCGCTATATTACTACCCCGCACGGCTCTTCATTTGGTGAGTAGTACGATCGCGTGACTTGCGAGCACATGCTGACTTTGATCTATTTCCGTCTTCCTTGACTCGCTGGTGATGGGTGATAAGGTCTGCCCAACGGTCGAGCTTGGAGCGTGCGGGTGGGAAGTTTCCTTTGCCCTCCCCGCCTGTCGTACTTGCATGAGAGAAAGGAACTTTTAGCTAGTTTCTAGAGATTTCATTTTCAGTGGTTGTCGTTGTTTTGTTTTGGGTTGTACTATTAGTCAGAATAGATGATATCATCAATCTTAACGCCGAGCGCTCGATTAATGTAATTCGGCTCATTACACACTTTCTTCATAACACGACTATGGACGACGATGGCGACACCTCGGAAGGCGAAGGGGGGCGTATTGCCACGCTGCAACGTCAAGCTAGACGACGTATGATTAACGCGCGACATGCACCTCACGAGAGTATCGAGACGACGACTAGCTTGCCCGAGTACACTTCTTCGCCACCCGATACCCCTGCGATGCAAAAGACGGTAGTGGCAACACCAGGTACAAAGGAGATGCCACCCGGGTATCCGCAGTTGACGGCGGAGGAGGCTGACGAAGAGCGGGACGAGGTGGGGGATGTTGTGCGGAGGGTACGCGTAAGACGGAGGCGCTCGAGTGGAGGGTCGGGCTCGGACCCATATCTGGACTCACTGTTGGCGAGAAGCGTGCACGCTCTGGAGCTGTCGTAAGTCTTTTTATCTCTCTTCATGACTCGAGATGAGTTACTTGTGCTCACGAATGGATTGTGTGACTCGACTTTCCTTTCCGGACGAATGATGTGTTTTTCGCCATGTGAACCCGCGCTTGATTAATACGCTCCCCTCCGTGTGGTTTGCGGGCGTTCCTCCTTTTAATCTACCCTCCTACACTACACTACTACTACAGAAACGCCCTGTTGCAATCCTCTATGACGACCCATTCGAGTCTCTCTGCGCTGCTGTCGCACGATGATGTGACTATCGACAGGTCCCTCGACTCGCACGCGCGTTTTCTGGCGAGCCAGATACATGCTTCGGATTCGAGACGGGCTTGGGTGGACGATATCACTCGCCAAGTTGATTCACTCGACCATCCTCCCCTCTCTCCTTCTGGGCTCAGTCAAAGTCTACCCGATTCACCTACTATATTTTACGATAGGATGAGAGCTGCTCAAGAAGGTGAGTCTCATCTCGACCCTATCCCACCCCACTCCACCCCCTCGGCTACCTCGGAGAACGAAATAGGCACTGACGCCGGGCGTAGATGTCCAACAAGCGAGACCTAGGCGACGGGACGGAGGCTTACAGCAGGGAGACCGCCCTCGTTCGCCTCCGCCCCGATGTATGACTCAGTACACGACAGCCGAAGCGCACATGGTGTCTGATAACCCCGACTCGATCTTGATGCCGTCTACGAATGGACTGAGAGCCGCTGCGCGCGTGCATGGGTTCGTTCCGCTCGGTGTGGGGGGTGGAGGTCATTCTAAACGGTCTTCTGGGAGTAGGAGCCATTCGAGGCGGTCGTCTGTGGAGTGGAGTCATCGGAGGGACGAGGGTGCGGATGGGGATGAGGAAGAGGAGGGGGAGGGGACGTTTGCGAGGCAGCAGTTAGGGGGGTGGAAGAGGGGGAGTGGTGTTACGCCTGTGTCGCCTCGGTCTCCGTCTGCGGTTCAGGTTCATTCGCCTCGACGGTCCTTATCGCTGTACACCCATTCCCCACACGCATCCACATCGAGCCAAGCTTCTGTCCCCTCGTTCGGTGTGTACCACCACGGGAACATGTCTAGTCCACAACTACACTCCAGTCCTCGTCGCACTCGTGTTCAGTTGCCTCAGTCTCAGCTCCAACAGGTGGCTAGGGAACAGTTTGCGTCGCACCAACCCTCGACCCCTGTTCAGCCTGTTTTGAGCGCTGTACCTGCCGCACCTTCGACTCCCGCGTATAACCTCCTGTCTGCGATCGCTATGCGGAGTCCGAGTGGGAACTCGTCAGATGGAGGAGGGACTGTCCGCGCTCGAGGCGGGTCTCTATCTATATCGGACCTTACCACTTCTATGCGCGCTGGAACACAATCCGACCTTGGCGTAGGCCGCGGACGAGGCGAATTGGGACCACTACTTCACAAGGGATCCGGTGTTGTACGTCGTGAGAGCACAGGATTGAGGCGCACGAGGAGTGCAACGCCAAACTCGAGGGGGAACGCGAGGCCCGCTGTCGTCTCACCTGTGAAACGCAAGCCTGATGCTGGTACGTAGTATCGTGTTTCATCGAGTTTGGTTTTAGCTAATCAAAATTTGCGTGATTCATTTTAGGTGGGGCGAGATTGGGGACTGCTACTCCGCCTACAAAGTCTTCGGATTCGCCTTTGAAGACGAGTGTGTATTCTCCTGTGGGTGGGACGGCTTCGCCTTCCAGACCTAGGGCAAACGTAAATCAAGGAACGGGTCCGGGTACGGCGACGTCTTCTCCAGCCAAGTCCAAGCCTCCCTCTCGATCTGGGAGCAGTATGTCAGTCTCAAGCCCAGCCCACTCTACACCCGTCTCTAGTCCTGGCAATAGTCGACTCGGCTCGATGTCTAGTCCTGGTCATCTCCGACATCCATTCCTCCAACCCGAGCCTTATCATCGACGGAATCCTATTCAAAACACACAGAGCGAAGGAGAGGATAGTGCGGGGAGGTTGCACAAGTACAGGAGTGCGGATGCGTTGAGGAGGATTTTGGACGCTGCGAAGGCTACTGCTAGCGAAGACGAGCATGCCGATGGAGAGGGAGAGGGGGATGAAGAGGATAGTGAGCGTGGAAGGGGGACGGTACGGATATCGGATGTTGCGAGGGGGAAACAACGCGCTGCGACCGAGTCGAATCCTCAAAACGCGAGGAGTGGGAAGTCCAAGACGAGACCACCGCTGCCGACATGGAGTGTTATCCCAAGGACAGGGACGACTGTTGCTGTGGAGGTTGTTACGCCCGGCGGTGTTGTTTCTATCAAGGGGATTAATGGAGGCGTTGGTGCAAGTGCGAGTGGAAGTATGAGTGGAAGTGGAAGCAAAGCGAGAGTGGTCGAGAAGCCCGACCCGCTAGAGTTACCCGGCGAGTTCGATACCCGCGGCGCTACGTCCCCTGTCCCCGTCTCCGCGACCAAGTCCATACCTTCGCCCGCGAGATCACGATCCGCTGGACCCCCGAGCCGGCTATCGAGTTTACTCTCTGCGTCGTTGCCCAAGATACCTGTGTTTGGAAAGACTTTGATACCAGAAGAACCTCCGCCGGCTATAGACGAATCAAACAAGGCGGAGGTAGAGGAGGATAGACCAGTGCTGGAGAGTCAGCCTGGGATTGAAGAAGCCGTAGCTGCTGCTGCAACTACTACTGCCTCGGACAAGGCAATCGATGGGTTACCTTCCGTGCGTAAAGATGTGGGTGGGAGTAGGGTGGATGGGTTGCCGAATCGCCCGCTGCACCTGAGCTTGCAGCTTAATGGGCTAGTGATGGATCCTGATGTTTTAGCAACTAGGTGCGTACTCACGTCCGAATTTTTGATCAAATTAAATTAAATATCTGTCGCTTTATGTACAGCACACCACCCAGCGGTAGCGTTGTCAGTGACGACGGATCTGACGCCGGCAGCGGACCTTCGCATGCCTCGCTCCCTCTCCCGCCTCGAATGTTCGACTCCGCGCGTCTCAGCCAACGCCCCTCCTCCCTGCGTCTTCCTGAATCACCCCGACCTTCTTCACTCAGGCAGCCTGGCTCGGGCGCGTCAACTCCCCGCTCTGTAAAGTTCTCCCCTCTTCCGCCTAAACACATCTCGTCCGGCGGGCGATCGCTAAGCGAAGCCAAGACAAGGAGGAAAAATAAAGAGAAGGGGAAGGAGAAAGAGAAACCGGGTTGGTTTGCATCGTGGTTTGGACCGTTGCCGAGCGCAGGCGCTGGGACGGCTAGTGGAAAGGCAGGGTACGGAGTTGCGAGGAGAGGTTGGGATAATCCGAGGGGAATGGACGATTGGCAGATGTAAATGCCAAGGATCAAGCACATGTATCAATGCGATTGGGACGGTTTTGTTTATCTTGCATAGATTTGTTTCTCGGTTTGACGAGTATGCTCTTTTATGACCTTTTACGGTGTCTTTTGGGGACGGTATGCGTTTTATGCTGGTTATGCATATGTAGCTTATGACGGTTATGTCATTGGTGTTATCGTGATTTATAGTTGAGCGCCGGGATAATGTGTTATGGATACAGGTGCAGAAAGATATCTGCTGACTATAATACATTGAGCCTCACCAGCTTATCTCTACCAAACTACGCTTTCATCAATTCCTCCTCCTACAAAGGGTTAGTCGCCTGGATGATGCCCCACAAGGATGAACTCACTAATCTCTTAGTCTCCGCCTCGATCATCTCCAACTCGCGTTCTGCGCGCTGCCGTCGGCCTTGCAAGAGCTGAATCCTGCGCGCGTCTCCGCGCTTCGAAGCGCCAGTTGCGGCGGCTGTTTGTGCTGCCCGTGCGGCTGCTGCTTCTTGGGACGTCTTGACGGCGGAGATCTGTAGGGCCCAGCCCTGAATAAAGAAATAAATGTAGAGCGAGTATGAGGGGCGTACCCGAGATTTAAGTGACTGTTCTTTCGCATCCAACGTGTCGATCATTTTCTCCGAACGTTCAAGGAGTGCATTGAGTTGTGGTTCGATCTCGTCCTCTAACTGCATCCGTGCGGCTTTGAGCTGTGGTTCATCGATGAGAACGAACAGCTACACGTTTTCATGTCGTTAGGTACTAAGGATGCGGGAAGAACATGGGAATACAATACGAACCCGTTCGTTCTCAATAACGCGCATCAAACGCGCGAGGTCGTGCGTCCCCTCTGTCCGTTGGTCTTCGGCTATTTCCCCTAGCTATTGTAGAGCCCGTTCGGGGTATACATTGAAGCGTGAATGAAGCGGTAATCCTAGATCGTAAGTAATATCACGCGTAAATTTGAAGATGATGTACTCACAGTTGCGCTACACCGCGCTGTCATCTGCACCGTCGCCTGAAGATAACTAAGATGACTCGCTGGACCTTCATTGAGAGGGACGACGGATCCACCCGCTGAGAACACGGATTGGCGTGGCTGGGCTAAGGAACGTCGGATATCCATTCAAAGTCCGGTGGCGGTAGAAAGCAAGTTGGGATAACAGCAGGAGAGCACGTGGTCGTGTTGCGCCCGTAAATGCACATCGGTGGCGCTAAGGTATGCTCAAAGGCCTGCAGGAGGTCATGCTTGAATTTATAACCACCGCGCGAAGGGGGCGTAGAGCCTACCACCCCACTTTACACTTATCTCTCCGTTCACAATGTCTCGTGAAATTACCCCCAAAACACACGAATCTACCTCGAAATCAAACGTTACACCTGCATGTCTCATCACGATATCTCACGAAACTACTCCGGAACCAAACGACACTACCTTGGGGTCAAAAGAAACTACCTCGGGGTCGAAAGAAACTGCCACAGAATTAAATTTTATTATTTTTTGGGTTCGGTACTTTTGGTGGATAGTGGGCTGTATCATTACTCTCGGCTATGCTCCAAAGTACCTGAAGAGAACTCAAAACCTGGTGGATCTAGACCCAGCCCACAAGGACCTGGACTACTCGGAGTATCGGGACGCGCCTAAGTCGTCAGCAGAAATGGGTATTAAGGTTTCTCATAGGTCGAAACAGCAGGTAAATTTAATTCATTATAGTGTTATTTATCATCTGCTCACGTTTTATCTACTGATTTACAGAGAGAATGGGATCGCTTGAGCATGGCGGTGCGCCCCCTTTCCCCCCAGTTTCAAGCTCGAACTTAATCTTCAATACCACAGCTTTCCGTGATTACAGCGACCAGCGCAGCTGCCCTCGCGATCCCCTCTCCCTTCTCGGCACCCACCATATTCTGGTTCTCTATAGCGTGTTTCAGCGCCGCCTTCGGTCTCTCACTCGAAGGCTTGATCCTTATCGCCTACCTGACGGTATTCGCTACAGGCTCCTCCTCCGAAAACGTCGGTCGGATCGCGAAGGGCAAGCACTTTTTAGGGGGGGCTGGTCCGATGGCATTCGTGACCTCACTTCCTACAGCCATTACCACCTACGCTTCCCTATTCCTACTCACCGGGCTGCTGGCTATGACCATCGCCAAGGGAAATGGCGCGCCGATCGAGGAGCACCAAGACGCGTACACTGCGATTGTGCTGACTCCTGTATGCGTTATGCTGTTGAGCTGTGCGGCTACGGTTGTAGGCTGCGAGATTGTTGGTTGGGTAGAGACCAAAAAAGCGGCCGGTGCCAAAGCTAAGAAGGAGTCTGGGGTCAATAAGGAGACTGGAAGCCATGCGGTGAACCAGGATGCCGGAGTCACGGTGAAGGTCTTGGGGAACGACAAGGCTACGGTAGCGGCGCTGCAGACGCTCGCGAAAGACATCGGCAAATTAGGTGAAAGCTTTCAAGCAATTGCGAACCAGTTGCAAGCACTTGCAAACCCCGTGTGAGGTTGCACGTGCAAACCGCACACATCTCTACCGCCACACGTTGTGGATCCATCTTCCTCGCTTGTTATCTCACTCACCACCTCTGTTTGTTTTCCTTTATTTGTGATTCCGAACAGACGTTACTCGAGTATATACTCTCTTGTTCCTGTCTGTGGAGAACTCTTTCTCGAATTCGAGTCTGCGCCAAATCTTTGGCGTTTAGCTGGACCTTAACTTTGATTCATCCGAAGTTCTCAATTTCTCAGTTTACAGCAAAGGTCGAATTCATAGTCGGTTCGCACAAGTATGTACTCATAGTGGTTGCGTTACACCACGCCGCCATCTGCACCGTCGCCTGAAGATAACTGAGATGACTCGCTGGGTCTGCATTGGGAGGGACGACGGACCCGCCCGCTGAGAACACAGACTGGCGCGGCTGAGCCAATGAACGTGGGATGTCCATCCGAGGTCTAGTGGTGGTAGAAAGCA
This sequence comes from Ceratobasidium sp. C01, assembly GCA_025200755.1. Lineage (NCBI taxonomy): Eukaryota > Fungi > Basidiomycota > Agaricomycetes > Cantharellales > Ceratobasidiaceae > Ceratobasidium > Ceratobasidium sp. C01. Next base: position 10,309 of record JANWGL010002292.1, on the reverse strand, counting down.
AGTCGTGATTTAGCAAAAAAGCACGTGGTCGTGTTGCAGCCGCGAACTGCCTAGATCGCACATCGATGATACAACTATGGTACTATTATGTTACGCCCATCAGCGACACGCCCTGCAGGAGGTTGGCTTGAATGTATAACTACGGTGAAGGGGGCATAAAATCCACCTTCCCAATTTACGCTTGTCTGTGCACCCACGATGTCTCACGAAACTGCCCCGAAATCAAACTGTATTACTACTTGGGTTCAGTACTTTTGGTGGATAGTGGGTTGTATCATTACTCTCGGCTATGCCCCAAAATACCTGAAGAGAACTCGAAACCTGGAGCTTCTGGACCCAGCCCACCATCTTGCAGAATACAAGCCGCATTCGATCAGGCCCCTATCGCCAGAAGAAATGGGCTTCAAGGTCTCCCAGAGGTCAAAACAGCAGGTTCGCTTAGTTAATTATAACACCATTTATCATTTACTTACATTTTACCTACCGATTTACAGAGGGAATGGGATCGCTTGAACCTGACAGTACGCTCCCCGGTTCCCCAATCCAAGCTTGAACCTGAATTTTAATACAACAGCTTTCCGTGATTACAGCGACCAGTGCAGCTGCTCTCGCGGTTCCCTCTCCCTTCTCATCGCGCACCATATTCTGGTTCTCTACAGCGTGTTTCAGCGCCGCCTTTGGTCTCTCACTCGAAGGCTTGATCCTTATCGCCTACCTGACAGTATTCGCTACAGGCTCCTCCTCTGAAACCGTCGGTCGAATCGCCAAAGGCAAGCACTTTTTAAAAGGCAAAGCCGGCCCAATGGCATTTGTGACCTCGCTCCCCACCGCCATTACCACCTACGCCTCTCTATTCCTACTCGTCGGGCTGATATCCATGACTATCGTCAAAGGAAAAGGCAGCCCAATAGAGGAACACGAAGAAGCGTATACGGCGATTGTGTTGATTCCCGTGTGCATAATGCTGTTGAGCTGTGCAGGTACGGTCGTAAGCTGTGAGATCGTCGCGTGGACAGAGGACAAGATCATGCAGAAGCGAGCAACTGAAAGGCAGGCGAAGGATCAAAATGCCCGAGCCGCAAGCGAGGAGGGCGTCCTAGAGAACGAGAAGGCTACGGTTGAGATGTTACAGACACTTGTGAACGAGCACAACCGTTGAGAGTCCTGGGAGCATATCCATCCTGTTATCGTAGATCCTGCGTTGTATGGATAGGCATTCGGGACACAATCAGAATGTTCTTTTACTGCGCAGGAGCACCGCTCAGCACGGCTTTGACTGGGCGGCCCCTGGAGTGACCACTAAAAAAGTGAGTGGCAGTGGATTATAGCCGAGATTCAACGCCGAGGGCACGTGCCGTATGTCATTTTGGGACTATAAAGTACCGGGTGGCGGACTGTGCATTGATGTGAAGCGAAGTCGCAGTTGTGTTTCGCACCGCGTTCATTGGCGGCCTTCGAGGCGCAGAACTTTAAGTCCATTGCACGAATTTATATAGAGATGTCTCCGGGGCAAACACGGACGCTCTTCCCCGCATTCTACCACCCTCTCAAAACAATGTCTTGCGAGAGTAACCTCAACTTCCAACGAGTGTGGTCTCAAATTCGGCAAATATGCTGGGTCGCGGGCTGCGTTATTACTCTAGGTTACGCGCCGAAGTACTTGAGAAAGGTCAAGGGTTGGGAGGTACTAGATCCAAGCCATCACATCATGGACTACAAGTCGTATACGCTCGGTCCCGTCTCATCCAAGGAAATGGGGTTTAAGAGCTCTGTGAGAGCAAAGCAACAGGTGAGCTTCACCTCTTGTAATAGACTTGTGTATGTTTGACTAATCTTCATCCATTTACAGAAAGAGTGGGATCGTTTGAACTTAACTGTGCGTCTTCCCTCGCTAGATCATTCCTAATAACCTTCAAACTCACTCTCATTGCAGCTCTCCGTAATAACCGCAACCAGCGCTGCAGCTCTCGCAATTCCCTCTCCCCTCAACCAGACACCCTACTGGCTCACTACTGCTTGTTTCAGCGCAGGCTTCGGTCTCTCCCTCGAAGGCCTCATCCTCATAACCTACCTAACCGTCTTCGCCGCCAACTCTTCCCCCGAAACCATCGGCCGGGTAGCCAAAGGCAAGCATATACTCAACGGCTCAGTTGGGTCCACTGCATTCGTTACGGCGCTCCCTACAGCAATTACAACATATGCATCTTTGTTTTTACTGGCTGGGTTGTTCAGTATGACAATTGCGGGGAGTGGGAAGGGCGTGGAAGAGTATGAGAAGGCGTATAAGGGAATTGTGTTAGCTCCAGTGGGACTGATGTTGGCTTGTTGCGTTGGAGCGGTGATAGGGTGCGAAGTTGTTTCTGCCACCGAGGCGAGGACGAGGGAGAAGAGGGCAAAGAAACATGAGACGATGGTGGTGGATGTTGTGCGTGCGCAAGTCAAGGGGATTCCGCAAGACGAGGAGGCTACAGTTGGCATGTCGCAGATGCAGAATACTCGGAAGATGTCTGATATTCAGATTGCTGGCAAGAAGTTGGTTTTGAGAGACGCGGGGTGTGCCTAAGTGTAGACACGGTTTCATTGCTATTCTGCACTATATGCGCTGTTTTCCTGGCTGTATCATACTCTTTGTATTTCTAGTTCCCTAATCCCTTGTTTTTCTTTAATTTTGCACGTATATTTTAGCTGCTTACTAGCGGATAATGAATAATTTCAGCCCAACCTGAACCTCACAAGCTCTCAACGCGTGCATACTCTTTAACTTTATACATAAAGGCTAGTCCTTGGTGCGAGGCGCAAAGCGCGGAGAGTGGAGCGTCGGGTATAATGTATCTCCCCTGTCGTCAAAATGAGGGGTTCAATTCCTAGCTCTTCTTAGAGCACACTTTTTTTTCCAGCCCTCATCAGACCGACCCCCAGCCGGTTCGCAGCTCCATTAAATTTCAAGATCTTCAGCGCCCATGATGTTCGCTAGGAATTCCTGGAAGGTCAAAAATGGTCTCACGGCACCGACATGCCCAATGTGGGTTTTAAACCGTATACGAGAATCTTCCAACAGAAAGGGAAACTTGTGCAAGTATCAACTCCACTACCAACAGGTGATCGTCCGTTCAACTTGCTTGGCTTTTCTTCCCTCCCCGACCAAGGGCTCCCCCTCTTTTCATTCTCACTTGGTTATGACTAGACCGTTTTCCAAACAAACTCCCAATACAGGCTCGCTTAGACCGGGCTCGATTTCACCATATATGTACATTGTATATTAATTCACCATATAGAAGTATTTGATTGCGTTGAATGTACTTTTTTTGGGTTCTTCGTACCCACCTGATCCTCCCATGACCCATGTGGTCCGTGCCTCAGGTTGGAGAAGAGAGGGAAAACTAGTAAGTCTGTTACGCCTTCCACTTACCACTCAGAGGGTCCTTTTGCTCCTCGTTATTTTAAGCCTATAGACGAGTCTCCTCTGCAATTTGGGCTAGCGCCGTTATACATCCTTAGTTCATCAAATCCGGATAAGGTACGGAAATTCCGAACTCCCGTCGCGTTATCACTCGCTGGGATACAGACTTAACTATCTCAAGAACAATCCCCATTCCCGTCCATCCGTCAAACAGCTCACGGAAGACCAAGATGGTCCTCTAACGCAATACGAACTGACAGCGCCACAGTGGGAATTGGCCGAGAAAATTAGCCTTGAACTAAAGGTACGAACTTCCTGTTCGTTACTTCGCTCTAACTTGTTGCATTGTTTGAGCTCCGGTTCACGGTCATAAACAAACCTTTGAACCCTCACAAAGGTATCATCAGGGAACGAAGCGCCTTCCATTCACCAAGTTATCCCCTGATGCTCTGGCTTCAAAGACATTTTCGTACGTCTATGGGTAGCACAGCGTTGCGTTCACCGCCCCGAGCAGCTGCCCGCGCCTCTCTTGACGTTTTCGACAAGTATATGCGCCAGTTTAAAGCGCTTGGTGTTTCGCTTAGCGAATATAATTCATAATCGAGCCGAACACCAGTACGCCTTACTTATGGATCAATGCCATAAGTTATGGTAATTCCAGGATCGGGACTGCAGCGAAGACGATATTGAAGCTGTCAGGAACCTAGTTCACTCGATGTTCAAGTGGATATCTAGTGCCTCATTAGCGTCTCAGGACCTTTAGGGCTCTGAAGCTACGGGTACGAGGGATAAGGCTGTGATAGCCTACAATTTATCCGGTTCATGACTTGCTACGCAAGCATGGATTCATTACAGGCTGTTCAACAACGAGACTGCTCTTGATGGACCCACAGACACGTCCTGACATAGGAAGCGGTTACTTCGAAACCATTTTCCTTTGCGTTCAATTTCAGACAGCTCTACGCAGCACAGATTGCGCATCGATGATACTACTACGTTACACTCATCAGTGATGTCGCGGTTATATTAACAACGGCTACAGAGGAGGGCCACTCCACCACTCCACTTTGCATATTCGAGCCATTTGTTATGTCTTTACCCTCTGCCAATCGTCGAGCCCGCCGCCGAGCCAACCGCCAGGCCAATCGTCGAGCTGACCGTCGAGCCAGCCGTCGAGCCAGCCGTCAAGCCAGCCGCTCAGCCAGCCATCCAACCAGCCCCCCGGCCTACCTCCTTCCCTGCCCTCCGTTCATGTGCTTGCACGGCCGTGTAAATCGGGCCCGGATCAGACTCACAATCTGCCGCACGATTTATCGTATCGTTGTCTTGGGAATAGGAGGGCGGGTTGGTCCAATCAATCATCATATTGTTTATTATTTACTCACACTTTGCCTATCACTTCACAGCGACGAATGAACTTGCCAGTACGTTACCCTCCCTTCATGACAAGTATAATCCTAATTTTTATTATTATGATAGGGTTTGGCCATTGTTGCGGTTAGGCTGCCAGAAGAAGAAGTGGATCGTGAGCCTGAGAGCAGGTATGTGGTTTTGCGTTCGAGAGGATTACTGTTAACGCTGGCGAGGAACTTAGATGGACGGGGGCGAGGGATTGGAGGGAGTGTGTAGCGAGTGCCGCAGCTGCGACGGCTGCGGCCGTTAATGTCTTAGACGACGTGCAATAGAAGTTGCGCATGGCGACTTGAGCACCGTCACGATTTATTAATTTGTGTTTTGGTTCCATTGCAAGCTGTATCTTGGTTTATTTCTTCGAAGCAATTGAATGTGTTTATGTGTGCTGTTTTCCGTGTTCTAGTTTGGTCTTCGTATTTTTATCATTAGTGCATTTTGACCAACTCTCATGTGAATCTGGAGTGCTTTCAGCCCGTCCGGGTTCTCTCAAATTCCTGCCAGGTGCACAGCCTTCAATAGACGCTAGGTTCGGCCGCCAAGACAAAGGCAGTACCATAGTATATGGACATGCACAACGTGTAGAAACGGTGCGAGACTGAAAAGGCCGCGAGTTCGAGGCTCTTAATTAAGTATACGTATCGGCTCCATTAACTACGAATAAGCGCCTACTCCCTCAGTCAAGGGCTTTCCCACCCTCCCGCTCCCGCTCTCCTCGTCACGCCCGGCGCATCATCCGAACTACCCGATAATGCGAGCCCGCTCATAATTTTCTTCCCGAAATTATTCTCGTACACAGGATGCGTCGTCGCGCTGAGCTACGCGCCGAAATACTATGGTAAAATCTTGAAATGGTGAGTCCACGGCTGGAGCCGTAAGAATAAGAACCAGAAGGCGCATTCGACGGTGTTCAATCAATTAGATAACCCTGCTAGCGAAGAGTAGTAGGTAAGTTCTGGCCGTCTGAGTCTGTGTCGACATGGACTGACAATGGGTCTTGTCACAGCGAGAGCAGGATAGACTCATCATGGCGGCATGCGCCTATCTCATCCTTCCAACCTCTCCTAAACCGACTTTTCGTTCTAGTTGCCCGTTATAACGACAACCAGCGCCGCGGCATTTGCGGTCCCCTCCACTAGCTCGCAAAAGCTTTCTATAAGGGTAGTGTCGCATTTAGCCCATCACCCGAAGGACTTATCGTTGTTTCCTATCTCACTGTGCCCGGCGCCGGGTCCACCACAGAAACAACTGGCCGTACCGTTTCCTGAAAAGCCTTTCTACACGGGGTGGTCGGGCCTATGGCGATCTTCACGGTGCTACCAGCGGTTATAACAACGTACTCGTTTGTTCTTCCTGTTCGCCAGGCTGTTAGCGATGACGATTGCGACTGATTCGGAGAGCTCTATACGGCAGCATATGGTTGTGTGCCAGGCCATTGTGTTGACGCCGGTCTGTGATGCCGCTGTGCTTGTCGTTAACGATTCTAGGGTGCGAGATATTTGGATGAACTGCGGCGAGGACGAAGGAGAGGAGGATGGCTCAGGTAGCTACAGCGGGACTCGAGGTGGGGGGGACTAGGCCAAGTGAGGGGTTTGGGTCAAGAGAAGGTTGGTCAAGAGAAGGATCTGGGTGATGGAGAGGAGGGGTCGCGCACGGCAAATCGAGCGTCATTTGTCGCTCGGTCAGAGGTGACGTAGTCGATGTTCGGACTTGTTTTGGTTCCGTCATGGCACACGCACATTGTACATTAATTTATCACGTCAGAGCGATCGAATGAATTGCACCGACCCCTAACGGCCCAACCTGGCCCAATAAATGCACCCCAAACCAGCGGAACCGAACCTGCGCCGATTCGCGCCATGTGCCGACTCCCAGCCCCGATCTCGCGCGTTCGTCTCTAGCCTCATACAGACCCCCTGGTGCTGTCTGTCCGACCTCGGGCTTACCCGTCGCGCCTCGAGCTCACGCACCAGCCCCGGCCGCTCACTCAATCGCTAGCTCCCGACCCCGCACGTGATCCTGGGTGCACGGCTTCACACGCCCTACCTCGACCTGCCACGCTAGCTCCTGTCTTCATACACCAGTTCCTTTTCTCAACCTTACGTGCCCGTTTGTAATTGGTTACATATATTGTTGTACATGTATTCTGCGGATTATTATTACTTTACTGCTACACACTACCTATAAGTGGACTGCATTGACTGCAGCAACCAGCAGGACAACATGAGTGCGTATATGCGCACCAAGTCGCCCGCCAATGAAATAGTATTAAATTCCGACACATCCCACAAAAGGGTGCATTTGCTCTACGGAACTCTGGGTCCGATGGTTACTTTAAGGTACTGTGGAAAGTTGGTAAGCTATAAAGATTTCTTTTTTACAAACAAACCACGCACGCCAGCCCCCCCAAACAAAACGAACCGTGATCTCCCATAACTTCCCTCAGGCCTCACGCCGGTTACACATCCCACGCACCGATGTCCAATGTTCGACCGAAGGCGAACCTCGTGGCACCTTATCGCCGAATGGCATGTGCAGTACTTCAAGCTTTATCTGAGGTACGGCACGTCCTTTGATAAAACGTTCACTGTGCTGATTTGGTGAGGCCCTCGCATCCTATGCCTGACCCCTCAGTCGAACAAAGCTTTGATTCAGGGCGGGACCCTGCATACTTCAACAAAAAGACGCCTCAGGCTATCGCCCTGTCTCAGCACTGGTTGAAAGCCGCTTGCTATGTTCTTTGGGCTTGTTGCCTTGGAATCTTACCGAACTTGGCACGAGGCAGTTCCGAATCCATAATCGCAGTCTCGGCCGTATAAAACTAGTGTGGTTGGCCGAGGAGTGCGCTGAAGTTACAGTACTCCCACTACGCGATACGGAGACAATTACTAAGCAACAGACAACCCATTTCGGAATATTTTGTAAGTCGCGACCCTCCTTGTGTTGAGATGACGTTGAAGAAATGATCCACTAGGTCAGCGCATCCTACATGGGCGAGAACATCACAGGGGGTCAAGGCGTAGATTCCTCATTCCCCCCTCAAAACCACAACAGCCCCGTTGAGACATCCTCCGATGAGGCACGGCAATTCGCAAATCAGGCCAGGTGCTTCAATTACCGTTTCCAACAAACTAGGGATGTTTCAGACATCAACGATGCTATCGAATACCAAGAACTGAGTTTGGCATTTTTGTCTGAGGGCGACCCCGGAATGTGCGATTGTCTCGAAGAACTGGGCGGTTTCCTTGTTGCTCGGTTTCAGCACTCTGGGAAACAATCCGATATTGATGCGGCTGTCGAACATATCCGACGAGCGATCCCCCTTTCCTCTCAGTACCACCTAATGAGGCCAAGGTGTCTTGTTAGCTTGGCTAGATCTTTAATGCGCCGATTTGAGCGTGTGGGGGACGAACGTGACATCCACGAATCCATCGAACTTCACCTCGAAGCTCTCGCGAACTTCTCCGAAGCAGACCCGAGGAAATTCGCCCTTTACGATACCCTCTGTCTCGCCTACATGAACCGATTTGAACGCTTTGGAGACCTAGCAGATATCAACAAAGCGGTCGAATTTCAGCAACAAAACGTCTCGAATTCCCCTAATAATACGAATTCGCTCGCAAACCTCGGGTTGTCGCTCATGCGTCGATTTGTTCGTCTGGGCGACCTTTTGGACGTAGATCAAGCAATAATATGTCAACAAGAAGTGGCCTTTTTGACGCGTGAGGACGACCCGCGTCGAGCAGGAGTATTAAACACTCTAGGACTTTCCTTTATGCGGCGTTTTGAGCATATGGGCGGCCTGCATGATATTGATCAAGCGATCGAGGTACTCGACCAAGTTATTTCACGAACAGGGACTAGCCACGCCGAGCGCCCTACGTACCTAAGCAACCTAGGTATGGCATACATGCGCCGATTTGAGCGCTTAGGCAATCTAGTAGATATCAGCAAGGCCATTCAGTGGCAGAAGGAGAGTGTGTCACTAGTGCCAAGCGATCCCATACTACGACCGACTTTCACTAGTAACTTGGGGATCTCATACATGCGTCGGTTTGAACGCCTCGGCGACTTGTCCGATATCGACGAAGCGATAGCCCAGTTACAACAAGCAGTTCTCACTGTTCCTGATAGTCATTCACACAGGCCTACATTCCTCAATAACCTTGGCCTTGCTTTCATGTGCCGCTTCGGGCTCCAAGGCGATCTAGCGGACATAAATGAAGCTGTTTGCCACCAACAACTAGCCATTTCTCTCACTCTCGACGATCACGTAGAGAAGCCTAGGTTTCTCGGAAATCTAGGAAAGTCATATATGCGTCGCTTTAGGCACTCAGGCGGCGCTTGCGACATCAACGAAGCCGTTAGTTGCCAAACGCTAGCCGTTTCACTTACCCCTAGTGGACACTCATTGCGACATACATTCCTTGATAACCTCGGACAATGTCTGATCTCTCGGTTCAAAATCTTGAAGGATGAGGAAGACGTCGCGATGGCAATCCATTACCAAGAGGAAGCAGTATCTCTCACGCCAGCCGCTCACGCCCAGCGGCCTTTGCATCTCAGCAATCTTGGAAAGTCAATTCAGTGTCGTTTCGATCACTTTAGGGAGCTTGGAGATGCGGACGAGGCAATTCGATACAAACGGGAAGCAGTGATGCTCGCTCCCGAAGGCCACTATGACAAGCCCGAGTTCTTGTGTGATCTCGGTGATTCACTTTCGAGTCGATTCGAGCTTTCCGGCGACCCGTCGGATTTTGACCAAGCGATTCACAGCTTCCAACAGGCCGCAAAGTCCAACACTGGACCAGCGATTGTTCGATTCAACGCTGCGCGCAGCTGGGCTAATATTTACGCCCAACGACACAAAGTCATGTTACTCGATGCCTACGAGGTTGCAATGGCTCTTGTTCCTCGGGTTGTCTGGATGGGTTCCACTGTTCGCCACCGGTACCAGAATACTGCGCTGATAGGAGATTTCGTAGTTGAGGCGGCAGCAGCAGCGATCGCATCAGAGAAGCACACACGAGCGCTGGAGTGGCTAGAAGAAGGCAGATCGATCGTTTGGGGACAGCGATTGAGGCTCCGTACTCCTACATCTGGAAACCTGTCCATAGCTAGATAGGGATATATGTCAGTATATACCCTAGCTAGCCCAGCTAGACAAATTAGGCAGCCCCCCGTCTATATAGCACCATCTAGCACTATCTAGACATATCTAGACACCAGCTAGACACCAGCTAGACACCAGCTAGACACTGGCTAGACACTAGCTAGACACTAGCTAGACACTAGCTAGACTATCTAGACACTATCTAGACACTACCTAGTACTATTTTGCAATACCTAGCAGTATATAGACATGTTTGCAAATATTGGCTCGAGCTTGAACCATAACAGGTAAAACTGTATTGATTAGTCATATTGGCAATACTGATCAATCTCCTGAACTAGCCATCCGTTTGTTTTCCCCTCGCGACAAATTGGACTATATGCTAT
>JANWGL010002289.1:0-10957 GCA_025200755.1 Ceratobasidium sp. C01 | reverse complement strand
GGACGAGGAGAGGGACGAGGAGGGAGCAGCGGCGGTGGACGAGAGAACGAAGTCGTATCAGACCTCGGGCGAGGTACCGTGGACGGGGAGGGTCGAGAAATCCGGAACCACGAGCATGCGAACGATATATTAATTATCGGAAACGATGAGATCAATGGAGGCGTCCCGCGAGGACAGGCCAGGTCAGTCTTGCTTTTATTCTGCCCCAAAATAGGGATCTAACAGACTAATGGATCCAAAGCAGACTCAAATCGTAGTCTCGCAGAGTGGCGTGTATCCAAGACGGGCCGGTGCGGGTCTATTGGGAACGAGTGGAAAACACTTTTCTTATCGATGTCGTGAAGCTGGGTGCCGCCGTCCACGATGTTAAGCGTTGAGGTACTGCCTGGCTGGTGACTCGAGTTGACTCTTCGCTAGTTTCGGTATCATACGATGGAAGGGCCTGCTTGCGATCGGTGGCGATGATGATGTCAGGATTTTCATGATGGGCTTCGGACACGTTGGAGCAATGCCGGTACGTCCAAACCTCCGCGCCGTCCTCTAGAAGCCTGGTTGAGTAATCAATGCTAAATTCTCCAATAGACGAAACTGGGTCGAGCTTCACTTCTGCCTGGTTCCCGGGCGGCCTACAATCCGCACTAGACTCTCCAGTTACAATCTCGAAAGTTCGTTCTTCCCGCCCGCTGATGCCTCGGATTCCCCTCGTGTACGGCGGGTACTGCCCAAACCTTCCCAGACGACTCTCCGCGACGCTTTCTCCTTCCACCTTCCCTATCGCCGGGGACCGTCGCCCTTCGATATATACATTTGACTCGGGCTTGCTAGGGTGTCCATGTGCCCCTGCCTACACTTCCAGGTCAATTCTACTACTGGAACCGGACACTGCGTGCGATAATTACGGTTCAACCGGAGCATAGGGCGGGGGCGAAATACATGGTTCACATTCACACCGGCGCTTGAACTTTCACGAAGCCCAAATATCGGACGGAGGATGTACGCGCCGAGAACGAGTTTCGGTATGCCTATTCAAAAAGCGATACCTCGTCTGGCAAGCGCTGACGTGGGCTAGGTTTAGTCTGGAGAGTCAAGGAGACGGTGGACTGTACGCAGAAGCTCCAGAGTTCAGCCCGTGTGGAGAGCACGGCTCGGATAGGACGGAGTGCCGTTTGGTTAGTCGGGTGGGAATACGTCGGGACCAAGAGGAGTATCGTTGGACTAGAAACAGTTGAAGGGAGGGGAGGGCGCATGGCTTTGCATAGCGGAACCTATCCCTGCCTCTATCAATATCTTCTGCAAGTAACTTATCTTTGCGTCCTCAATTCATAGGCGAGAGCAAGCACTGAGATCTGTTTTAGTGATGTTTTGTTTGGATGGCGTAAAATTCGCAGGTCAGCCAAACACTATTATTTGTTCTCCTGAATGTACCCTACTTCTCTGCCAAGACCTGCTTCATGTAGCACGCGCCTCTACTGTACTCATCCAATCTAACCGACATCTCGTTTTGCGCTCCCACTGCATTGCGTTCCGATTCGCCAAGACAGATCGACGGTGGCGTTTGATCGGACCTCGGACCAAGCAGGGGCATACTGCCACACGTCATCCCCTCACTTCTGTACTCCGCTTTCACCTCCCGGCAACTTAACTCGCCTCTCCGTCTCCTGCTCCTCATCTTGGTGAGGTAATCTTTCGCACGGTCAGAGCACACGCTCATCTTACCCGACCATGACTGGCGACTTGGGCGAGGGAGCGACAAGGACACAAACGAGGGCGGGGAGATCGAAGCCGAACATATGGGATGACCTCATTAGGAGTAAGGCGGCGTGAACGATGAGTTCTACGTACGCGAGTCGAGATCACGAGATATCCACCGATCAAACCGTCGTTTGGGACGATATGGTAGACGAATGATTGCAAGCCATGGTTGGAGAAGTGAGTCCTCTTGTTTATTCGCCGGACTGTGAGCTTACAGGCCATTAGATCCGGGCTTGACTCGAATTCTGTTTCGAGCTGCGAGGAGTACGTGCGTGCGTTCGAGTTGGTTCTGTCCCTGCCCGGTATGAAAGAGTGGGCGCTGCTCGGTATGGTTCACGCTGTGGGACTAGGCATTCCTACGATTAAAGGTGAGGATCGTCCCGTCCTCGCTCCTGCGGCTTAAGCTAGATCGTTTCAATAGAGTCCATAGCTCCCCATCGTGCGACGTGCTATGGGTCAGATATCATCTGCGTCTAACCACCTTCAAAATCTCATCCTCGGTCGGATGGCTGCCTTTCGACACAACGGCGCCTATACCAGTGCGTTTCCACTCTACCGCTCACCCTTAGGTATACCTAACTGCTTAATATCGACACCGGGAAGAACCAGAACGAACGCCACCACAATGCTATCCGCCAACGCTTTCGAATCTGCCGACGTTCCACACGCGGCCACGCTCACGTCCGCTTCCGCCAACAAGCAATGTACCTGACCGTATCCCCACGCACTGGCCACCACCCCACCTATCGAGTCTGCTCTCCACCACGCCTCTCCCTCCCGCCTCCACCTCTGGTGCAGCTCGCCGTTCCTCAACGCAGACCCGCAACCCAAGCTTTACAGGCGCCTCCATGAAACGAACTAGTGCGCGAGGAATTCTTCTACTCCAGGAACTCGACACAGAAATCAACGTTTGTGGTTCAGCAGGATCGCAGACGGAGATGGCCCAATGACCACAAACACTCCTCACACCGGCTTGTAGTGGAAGTTCGGGCGTTCGCATAACATTATCTTCTGGACTTTCCGTTCTCGCCGGCGGCAAATCCAGGGTCACCTACGCGGGAAATGCCAGGTTTCTGACGAGCGCGATGGCGGTCTGTCTCTGCGGTCCAGTGGCGCCGGGAACGATGGGTATACACGCTCACCCAATTATAGAGAACCCGAGGCGGAACTGTCCTGGGGCGACCCTCTATCCACTGAATTTGCGCGCCAGGGCTGAACGGCGGGTGGTTGATAATCAAATTGTTGGGGCGGAAGGGAGGAAGCAGTACCGAATGCTTTCCTAGGCGAAATCAACGCCGGCTTTTTCTCCGTGAGTTACCTAATATATATTTCCTTCTTGGGAGTAGATGCTTACCCCAGGATTCTAGAACCCCTGTTTCTAATATTCAACATTTTATCGATACCGAGTCCCAACTCACGTCTCCATCCTCCACTTTCTTCCCGTCGATAACATGGCATATTAAGCCCCGAAGCCGCCGATGCTATATGTCTCATGCGTACGCATCTCGATTTGAATACGGTATCCGTCCTTCCTGAGCTTGTGTATAGTTTATGAATGTATGGACCATCCCGAAATGCTATACTCGTATATCCTTTATGATAAGTCTGGAGAGGGGAAGGAGGCAGACCAGCGAGGAAGGTGGGGTAGTCCCGGGGCTTGGTTGATGCTTGAACAAAAACAGATTTATTAATGAGTATTACGGGCACAATTCCTGGAATGGGGTTGCGAACTAAGCGGCCTGGCTTTGTGGTTGATTGTACCATAACTGGTCAACACGAGCACAATATCAATAACATATCTTTCTAGATACATAGAATCCTGGACAAGACAGCTTCGTAGACTACAAGCTGAGTCCAGGCGGAAATGAAACGTATCGAGCGATGAAACGGGTAAGTCAAAAATATTATGGTTCCTGCGCGGACGAAGTTTCCGCTTCAAAGCGTCGCTGAATGGACTCAAGCCTGTTTACAGAGATCTGAGTCTCAGGATGTGACTCTCCAAGTACCCGTTTGCGCAGAGCAACTGTCTCCCCCATCAACGACTCCGCCTCCCGCAGCTTCCCCCGATCCCTATATGTCACCGCCAGATTGTTCATCGCCACCAGCGTGTCTGGATGATCTCTGCCCATCACCCTCTGCCACGTCTCAAGCACCTCAGCAAGGAGCGCCTCCGCCTCCGACAGCCGACCTTGCCTCCAGTATGTCGACGCAAGCTCTCCCATACTCTTGAGTGTGTCGCTGTGCTCTGCGCCGATCACCCGCTTCTTCGCTTCGATCACCTCCAGGAACAGCGCCTCCGACTCCTGCCACCGCTTCTGATCGCGATACGCCAATGCGAGGTTGTGCATGCTCGCGAGCGTATCGGGATGCTCTTGGCGGAACACTCGCTTCGTGACCTCGACCACCTCGGTAAGCAGCAGCACTGCCTCCTCCAACTTGCCCTGTCGTTGGAATGCAGATGCCAGGTTGTTCATGCAAGAGAGTGTGCCGGGGTGTTCCCTGCCCAGCGTGTCTCTGCTGGCTTGGAGTGCAATCGCCTCAAGCCTCTCCACCGCTATATAGGATCCAGCTTCACTGTACACCAGGGATAAATTCCGAGCAACTTCAGGTATCATCTGAGTGTGATCCGCTTCTACAGCAAGGAGGTGCGGTAAGAGTTGACGTCGAAATGTATAGTCATCCGAGCTATATTCCCAGTTCACACATAGACAGAGCACCCACGCGGCGCATTCACGTACCGCCGTCCCATCTGGCGCGGTAGCACGACACCATTCTCGAACAAGTGGATGCATCGAGTACGACCCAGTGCGTGTATCGTAGTCCACCAGCGAGAAAGCGCGGAGATCGTTCGTCAAACTTTTGAGCGCTAGCGGGTCCCACTCGCCAGACAGAGTTTTGAGCGAGGACAAGAAATCGAATACAACTTGCTTGTTGGCACCTTGGGACTCGGTTAGAGGTATTTCTACCGTGTAGGACTTTGCCCTCGCGGCAGCGACTTTGAAGAACTCCTCAGAAATGCCTTCGTGGTGAAGAAAAGACATCAGATGAAGCAGCTGTTTGCTGCGAGCTGGAAGCTGGAGGTAGCTGATCTTCCATGACGCATATACCGGCTGCTCATAGTCCTCCACTTGCTCGCCACCTTGTCCGTCAAGAAGCTGCTCGCGGGCTACCTGATACAGCTTTTGGTACTCCGCTATCCCACACTGAGTGGTGCGCATATATGCGCCAGACTGCACGATTGCAAGCGCGAGGAAACCAAACCTCTAAGGTAGATTATAAGCTTCGTATCCAAAAACCGCGGAAAAATATAATACACACCTTGATCAGCATGTTTGCAATCTTCAACTCATCCCCTTCTTGGCTAGCTCCCGACGCTTTGAGCATTAATGCTAGTGCGTCGTCGGGTAACATCCCAGATACGTTACAGTACGACTTCGGCTCCATAGCAAATGTACGCAGCTTCTGGTTTCGAGTGGTGATTATAATGTTGCCATGCGCGCAGGCCGGAAAGTATGGCCCCAAGTTGAGCGTGGGGTCGTCGGCGTTGTTGAGCACAAGCAGCCATCGCTCCTCCTGAGCCACCAGCCACTCCAGCGCGGCTTCTGGGGTCTCTCCCGCTTTGGCCGACTTGGCGAGTGAAATAAGTCCAGCTGAGATCGTTTCTTGAGTGGTGGCATCGATGGAGAAAACGTCCCAGAACCTAGCGAGTAAGGTAAGCGCCAAACCGAACTGAATTTTGGTATGCTTTACGCACTCGCTTCTGTGGTTCTGAACAAACTTGAGCGCAAGTTGCGTCTTTCCGGCGCCTCCGACACCGCACAGTACAAACAGACGTCTTTCCATCGGCGAAGCACCAAAAAGGTAGCCCCTCATCTGCTCGAGGATATCCTCTCGACCGGTGAATACTCGAGATGGCGGCGGGCAACGTCCGATACCCGACTTCGGCACTTTCGCGATATGTAAGTTTCCGTCTGTGATACAAGCGTGACACTGAGGTCAGATTTCATTATCAGCATTAGCCCACGCCAAATCACCTACCCAATATCCTAACCGTTCGTGCGCCCTTCGCGATTGCCCTTGCCGCGTCTCGTACTTTCGAGCTGACGTTCGCATCTCGCAGATAGTTTCGCGTATGGGCTTGTACTTCCGATAGCCGCGCCGCATCCGATTGATTGATATCCTGCATTCCTTGGTCCGTGTTGAGCCGAAAGTAAACATTCTGCGTATGACTGAATCGACTCGAAAGCTCCTGGTTTGTCCTCTCGCAGTCGGTCGCAATCGACTGGGCGGCTTGAGAAAGCCTGGAGGAAAATAACGATGACAGCCTGCTCCCAGCTGGCATTTGAGCAGAGTGGAGCTGACCCGAACCGACGCTGAGGAAGGTCGAAAGATGTCTTCCAGGGAATACTCGCTCTAGCTCGCCGAGCGCGTACGCCGCCGGGTTGTTACATCCGAGCCCACCTCCTATGTACGGCACTTTCAGACTGTTCTCTTCGATCAGAGCCGGCTTGAACATCCCAGGAGTCGCTGTCGTCGCTCTCACGGCTTCGACAATGGTGCAATCAGGACCTTGATGTGCGTCGACTCTGTAGGTGCGAATGCAGGTGGGGATGCTGCCTCGCATCGCGTCTGCGGACATCGCGCAAACCATGCTGAGATGATGTCAGCCCGATTTAGCCTACTCCACGATTACAGGGTCACTTACACCTTGCAGTTAGTTCTTGGGTTTTGATCCTCAATCATTCGAGCGTCGGCCTGTCCACAATGCCTCACCACAATCTCGCCTATCACCTTCTCCAGCTCCGTTGCGCTAAATGCACCACTAGAGGGGAAACGTTTCTTCTTGAAAGCACGCTTCAGGATCTCAACGTAGCACAGGATCGCCTCATCAGCCGTTAGGCCAAGTCTCCCTAGTAAGATAGCAGCGAGTCTGTGAATGGTGAGTACGGAAAAATGATGTTAATTGCTTCTACGTACCCGCCTGTTCCCGTTCCGACGATTAGGTGAAACAATGCGCAAGGTCGAGGGGGTTCAGAGAGGCCCTTGACAGCTTGGATAGCACGCATCAGCTCGGAGACGATAACGAGGGTACTGAGGACATTGATCCCGCCTCCATCTGCGAGCGTTATCAGGACTATATCTAACATCAAGGGTAGCAAAAAAGGGATACCTAGGATCAGCGCGCACAGCGCGGCTTCAACAACGTTTACATCCATCCCTCGGGTTGAGGGGGTTGGTGAAAGTTGGATGGGCTTAGGTCGTGGTGGTCGGAAGGAATAGGCCTGGCGACAACGAGGCGGCGCTTATGCCCCATCAGCCTTATGGCTGTGCAAGGCGTCAGCTCGCAGTTGGAAATGAAGAATAATGGTTTACTTCATATCTTGGGAGGACCTCCATTCCGGGATTCAACTCTGGCGCTGAATCACTGCTGCCGGGTGCGTGTCCTGGTACTCGTGCGGTCCCAACTGGGCCACGTTGTAATATTTGCCACTTTGGGAGATCAGGGCATCTCACATAATCAAATGAATATCTCCTCTGACGTCCACTCGTTCATAGCTCGGGTCACACAGATGCGCCCGCCCCATCTCTACCTGCAAATTATCCTTTACTGCCTTTCCTAACAAACAATTTCACAATGCCAACCTCCTGACGTCGACGCATCGGCCACAACGAACCAAAATCCGCCGGTGTTGTGCGTTGGGCAGTAATGAGGACTAGGTGTGTGTCTTGTACATGGGTGGTCAACACCATCCGACGGCCCTGTCGGTGTCCCTCGGAGCCATGATTCGTTGCCTTGCAAGCTCGCGGGATGGGGGTTGGGATACACGATGGTTCTACACGCCGGGATGAGAGTGGTCTAGTGAATCGGCGATTGAACACTCTTGCAAAGTGGAATGTATTTATGACAGGAGTTGAGAGTGAATGACCTATTGGAAAGATTCTGTGCGTGTTGATACTTACATTCAGCAGTTGCTTGGCGAAATGTGCCTAAGCTCGAACTGCTTCGGAGCAAAGAATTACTCGGAGTCGAAAACGAGTGCAGGTTGTTCAATAGATAGTATTGTCTTGAAGAGCTCCTGGGCTCCCCACAGCATGCTATGGGGAATCTCGCTCTGTCAGGAGTGCTCCTCGAGGCAGAGCAAATGTCACCGGGGGTGGTTCACCCACGCACTCCGTAGCTTTTGTCGTGTTTGGGTATTGATACTTATTCTCGAGAACTAGGCTACGGAGAAAGCCAAGTGGATGCTTTCTTATGCGCCTTACTCACTTACACTTAGCGGCCGCCATGCTTCCATACTTTTCGATGAATTGAGGATTGACCAGTCGGTTACTCGAAGACTTCCTTAAGTTGGAAGTGGCAGTAGCAATAGTAGCTGTGATGTATAGGTGTTATGTATGATTTATGCATAAATAGGGTAAAGTGTTCGTTGGGTGTTTGAGGGAACAGTATCTACACAGCACTGAAAGATATTGCAGGATTGCCGCATATAATCACTCGTTTCTCTCACTCGTTTTCTAGTAAGTAGTTGATATATGATGGAGAATGGAGTAGTACCAAGTCGGCCTTTCGCCTATGTAATTAGCTATAAGCTACCTGTCGCTACCTATTTCGGCGAGCAATGTGATTCTGCCCGGCGTGCTTGCGCCGGCGCTTCGTTTGACTGCGTAAACACGGACAAGCCATACAATGCCACTCGGCTTGGGTCTTCCGGATCAAAGCGGATGAAGATCTCGGTACTGCAGTTTGGCCGAGACAGGTGCATCCTTCCGTTGACGCCAGACCATATGTTATGTATACAGTACTGGTACCACTGTTTGACGAGCGACGAGGACCAGCGCCATCCATATTGTGGGGTAAGCATTCCTTTCCACCTGTCGATGACGCGAATCATTGCCTCCACGCCGCCTACGCTCTGTGTACCTGAACCTCGCTAACCGCTCATTCTCGCTAGGCTCTTCCTCGTTCCATATGCCGGTTATAACCAAGACTCTCGACATCCTCCCCTAGCAATGACTCAGGCTCACCTTGTTGTTCACCGTTTACGAGTACACAAACGAGTTGGCAACTCTATCCCTATTCTTCATTCCATACCTGAGGTTTGAACACGGCGAACGTGCTGGCTTTGTGGTACCTGCATATCTAGCATGGCGAGTTCTTGGCATCCCACTTGGCTTGACGTCGGGCTTTCATCTGGGCTCAATCCTCGCATTTCGCTTACCCTGTCCTTCGTTATCATAGTCTTACGCTCGGTCGTGCGCTTTGGACGACCTCTGGACTGGACTCGCTCTAGATCGAACACCAACTGTATGGATAATGCAATCAGAGAAGCTGAAGCATATCGAGGCATCTAGGTGGGTATCCATGACCTCCTTGTCGGTTCGTTCGTCCTGTCTTTCCTCGCCGTTCGTACTTAGAACCGGTGACAGTAGTTGGTTAGCCGAAAATATACATGGAAATCGACTTACCTCTTCGTTCTAGCCTACGCCGAACACACTTCTCTGGATTTCTTGCCGATTTCCATCGTCAATTTAGCTTTGGACAGCAACTAGCTTCGCGTCGGAGACCAACCACTGCACCTTCAATCCATCCTTCCATCTCCTCGCCCTCATCTCGAGATGGAGACATGTTTGCGGTTTCTGTACGGAAGTATCGCGCTAGAGGCTTAGGGCGACTCGGCGGATGCATAAATGAGGAGGCAGCGAGGGACTAGACTGGAAGCTGTGGTATCGTCGACGTGAGGATGGAGTCGAGTTTGACTGAGAGGCTGGCGGAGAGGTCGGGAGTTGGGATTCGCGGGTCAAGATACCGTAAAACTACGAGCGTAAACAATAACATGGCCGTCCTTGGGAATGGGGAGACAGGTCCGTAGTGAGCAGGCAGGTGAGTCCGACCGCCATTTAGCCAACTTTAGGATCTGACAGATTGTTAGAACCGAACGAGTTTCGAATCCTAGTTTCGAAAAATAATGAGTCCGTGTGTGTATTCGATTCGGCGACGCGCGAGTTTGGAGAAGAAGGGGGGATCGCTCAACCCGGTCGGCGCAGGGAGGCTGGGGATGTCTGCTCGTTGTGGTCGATGCTCGCCTATCGCTGAGCCCGCACCCTGGTTGACCCGTAGTTCGATCTCTCTGCGTGTGGGGTTGACGGTTGGCGACGGTGCTTGTTCGTCGGTATCTTACATGAACGCGCGCATCTACTTGATGGATTTTGAGCACACCAAGGCTTTTACGGTATGCCTCCACCACATGACTCCGCGTAATAGGTTTACGCTTTTTCATTTGTTTTATTACAGGCTGGCCCGAGTTTGACCTCACTTCTGCTCGGTCTAACAACAAACGATAACTTTCAACAATATGGTCCCAACTAGTGACATATATTCCTCCCACAAACTCGCAACCTGGTTCAATTACCATCCAATCCCGTTCGGCCCCCTCACCGCCGCACTTCTCAGTTCACTTTCTATGGGTTTGGAGCGCGCCGCGCTTGGATACATATCTAGGACCTATGCTTCCCTGGGGTGGAGATGCACATCCACTTGTTCCCGCAAGACAAGCCCTCTCCCTGCTCTGGTCACGGAGTACCGTTCTTCCCTTCATTAACCCGTACTCTCTCCAAGCGTCGCGGATCTGCCCACACCGACCCAGACTCCTTGCCGTCATACTTTCCTCTTTCCACTTCCTCATTCACAAACCTTGGAATGGCGCTCTCTAGGGAGTCTGTGCGTCCTCGCCAGCTCGTCTAAGACGCTTCTACTTCTGCAACGAGACACGGCGTGCAGAACTTTCCCAACTACGGAGTGTAGGGAGGGAGTTATTGATGTCCGCGAAGCACATGTTTTACGTTCATGCCGACACTCGGACTTTTACGCAGCACCAAATGTTGACCAGGCCGCGACGGGTCCATGGTCGCCTCTACAGTTTTGGACTAAACCGCTCACAGAAAATCATTTTGTAAACTAATTAACCTGTAAATCCATAACCACTCATTCTTACGCTTGATATATTATATGATCTTGAAGCCAGACATATGGGCTATAAAACGCATATAGCTACATTACAATAGCTGGAGAACTGCTCCAGTTATGGATGAAACACTACAAGGGGTGGGTGTGAGCGGTTTTGTCCTCGAATACCAAAATACATTTGCCCTCCTGGTATTTCCCCATTTGGTGGGATGAGTATTAGCTTGCTATTTTTGCTTGTAC
>JANWGL010002285.1:0-49958 GCA_025200755.1 Ceratobasidium sp. C01 | reverse complement strand
GCTCGATCGCCCGTCAACGAAGAGAGTCACGCTGCCATCCATTCTGGGCGCGTCGCACTCATCACAGGTGCAGCGAGCGGAATCGGTCTCGCCGCTGCCTGGGAACTCGCATCGTGAGTTCGATTGGAGCCATATAACTCCCTAGCTGATGCTGATTTGGGTAGGGAGGGCCTGAAAATCGTACTCGCTGATATTGACTCGCGCAAGCTTGATGAGGCAGCCAAAGCCCTGATTGCTGAGTTTGGCGAAGGGAACATTTTGGCCGTCCCCACGGACGTGAGCAAGCTCGATCAAGTGCAGGCGCTCGCCGATCGCACGCTCGAGACGTTCGGAGAGGTAAATACCCAGTGTGTTTCCTGCTCTCCGGCGCGATACATCCTATCTCTCCCATAAACCACCTATTCTTCCGCCCCCCTTTTCATTTCTTGCGTATTTTCCTCGCGGCTCCTCTGTGTTTGAGGCACGCCTCACACTTCCCCTCGCGTAATTTTGCGCGTTGCAGGTTAATGTCCTCATGAACAACGCTGGCGTTGGTTCGGCCGGGAGCTCCACCTGGTCAGGCCGAGATGTCTGGACCAAGATTCTTGACGTCAATTTATGGGGTGTAAGTTACGCTCGCCTCCTCCTTTTGGGCGTTCTAACCCTTTGTACGCGTTGGTACGATCTAGGTGATCAACATGCTGCAGGTGTTCACGAGCTCGATGATCCATCAGGTCTGAGATTTTTCATCGGCCGATTGGGTTTTGTCCTTATCCATATTTAACAGGAAAACCCCTCGTTGATCATCAATACTGGCTCAAAGCAGGGAATCACTAGCCCACCGTAAGTTTTATATTGCATCCAACGTAAGTGAGACTCAAATGAAGGCGACTGACATCATATATGAAATCGCAGAGGCAACCCAGCATACAATGTATCCAAAGCCGGCGTAAAGGTGATCACTGAGAACCTCTCACATGAACTTCGCACCCAGGGAACTAAGGTCACAGCCCATCTCTTCGTGTGCGTTATCTCTTGCTTGCCAAGTATTTGAATCAACCTATTCATTTATTGTGACAACAGTCCCGGCTGGACATTTACAGCCATGACATCTGGCACCAACTCCGAGAAACCTGCTGGCGCATGGACGGCTAAGCAATGCGTCCAATACATGCTCTCTCGCGTGCGCGATGGCGAATTTTACATTATCTGCCCAGACAACGAGACGAGCGAGGACCTGGATAGGCTGAGGATTCGATGGGCGGCCGACGACCTCGTCGAGAGGAGGCCCGCGTTGAGTCGGTAAGTCTGCACCTTATCTGTTCCTCTCTTCCTTTCGTACGCCGAGAGATAGCTGCCGAATCGGTATCAATAACATGATCACGTGACTCTCCAGGTGGCATCCGCTCTATAAACCGCTATTTGAGGAATACGTCCGCGAAGGCCTTCATGAGCTTAACGGGGCGAGCGGTGTTCAGTCTCATATCCATTCGGCGGCACGTACGCCACAATATTCTCGTGAGCCGAGTCGGACACGAACGTATGGGCGGGACCGGGATCGGGATATTGATGTCCTCTCGAGTGGGTTGCGTGATAATTTGTAGCCGTGAAGTTAACGAGTAAAGGGTATGTGTGGTGTGGAGTTGAATATGAGAGGAGGAGGGAGGGTCATGATAGTTCAGAATAAATGTTTGTACGTGTATGAAACTAGAATCAGAAAAACAGACGGCTCGTACGGTACGAAGGAGTAATCCATCAGGGAGGTTGGGTACGACAACTATGTCGTAACCAAATAGTGACGTAGGCTCAACCGAATTGTCGTGGATGGCACCGACTTTCCTATAAACTGCTAGTGCAAGTTGTGGCGGCCACTCCACGACATTTCGAAACTCTACCACGAAATAGTGGTCGTGCCCAACGTCCCTATTGAAAATACGTATATGCGCTAAGAAACCACACGTGCCCTTGGACATTAGTATAAAATCCGCCTTCAAGTAAAAATGCAGTATAGTTCTCCTTGGAACCGGCGACCGCTGAAATGGTACCTCTCAAGCCAAAGACGCCGTCTTCAAAATTCGAGCTACTAGCGCCGCTCCAGAAACTCCGGTTTTTAGTAAGATATAAGCGCATATACTATCCAAATGACGGACTAGCAACTTATCATTCATTAGACGTACGAGCAGGCCTTGCGATGGTCGTGGGTCGCGCTGTTTTAGCTTTGCCAGAGGAGGTCGACCCTCAATATTCAACTGCATTATTGTGATAGGCGTATTCCTTACTACATGCTTCGTTCTGCTGTGAAATACAATCGCCGATCACATGCCTTGATATCTCCTGGGTATCTTAGGGCGCTATCGTAGTCTCTAATGTAAGATTACCTGTGCTTGACGTCGTGTAAGGTAAAATGAACAATAAATAACTAGATAAAATTTGGTTCCCACTTTCACGTTAATACAGGTTCCGTTTTACTGGCCAAAATGTTCAGTTACCGTTCCTCAAATGCGAGGCAGGATCCCGAAATCACTCCGCGGGAATTTTATGGTCGGAGACGACCAGGAACGTGGGGCCCCGGAGTCACGGATGGCGTAGCTGTCGAAGTTGGATTTATGAAGCACTTCTGGTCGACTGGTCCGCTTGAGCTGGATGACCTTGAGCAGGACTCGGCGTTTGGTGATGGGCCATCGGGCCCGGATGGGGAGTCTAGAAAGCCGTTTGTAGCTGAAAAGAAGGGGGTGAAGGATTGGGGGACGGTGCTTATGACTTTGGTGCAGTGGGGATACGCTTAGTTTGGCGTTAGGTATGATAGTCCTGGGTTTTGGTTACTGTAAATGAATGAATCGAGGTTTAACATCCTCGCTTTTGACAAGGATATATATTGACGAATGAGCTACCCTGGTAACGGAATTCTTGATTTCGCTATGTGAAAGTCATTCTTGAGTGAGATATTTACAATATTTAGGAGCGAGGCAATGTTTTTAGTAGTAGCAGTGGTATACTCGAGGCAGGCACAGCTCATCATACGGGGCAAAGGTGAGTACAATCACTGGTACATGTACGCCAAGGAGAATGCGGCTATTAGTCGACACCAGAACCACCATGTATGCGCATCTAGAAACCCCCCATTAGGTTAGGATCGAAGTCGAAATAAGAAATGATGGGGTGTAGCAAGACGTCCTTCATCCCAAACACTCTGCAGACACATCCAAGACCCATGGGACAAATTGCTTTAAACTCAACCACGACTACCTCGAACCCTACGCCTGATACATTCCTGAGAACACTCATAACAATTATCTTAAGCAGTTATAAGCGCAAATCTCAGCGCACGAATACTTAGATCCGTTTGACCGATGCCCCATCTCAAAAAGCATTAGCATGCGCAAGGTCAACTTGTGCGGCTGGACGATTTTTGAATTTATGTATTATATGTACGGTCAATAATAATTTTATTATTATTTCGCGTCCGGTAATGGAACGAACATGGGGTAACTCTCTTCACGATGAAGCAAATTATCCTCAGAGTTTGAGTTACCAGCGTGCGATTCTGGTTCCTCGAGGTGTGGCGTGCTTGCAACCTCAGCCGGCCCAAAATCAATCACGAAATCTCGCAAGAATGCTTCCATCTTTATTGTTTCAGATTGCCCCGAGGCGTATGAACCGGAGTCCGACTCCGAACGGTGGTATTGCTCATGCAAGCGCCTTTTGAAGCTATTGGTGCTTAGCGCACCAAATAGGCCGAACGGCGTAATAAGTTTCGCACCTACGAGGATGCGATAAGAAATAATAATGGGAATTACTCGTGAGTGAAGACTTGGTACTCACCAGTCAGCCCCCAAAGCATAGGCCGACCAAATAACAGCACGTGGAGTGACTGAAGGAGCGCAAAAAGACCCCCAATCGACCCCACGATGTCAAATACGGTGCTTGACCTATAGTCTTCGATGTAGGTGCATGTCTGGTGGTCGTAGGTTGCGCTTCCAGCCCCCAAGTTGTCACGCCCCTTGAAGAAAGGCACATCCTGCCGAAAAGAAAGACGAATTGATGCAGTGGCAATCGTGTTATTGACTTCCATGAGCGTCGCTTTCGTACCTGAGTGATACATTAAAATCCATAATAAAACCTTGCTTAACCTGGGGTATACCTACCAATTGGATATAAGGAGATTTCGTCATATATCTGAAAGAGAACAACACCTACGTGAGAACGCCAAAAATGGAGCTATCATAATAATATAACGTTTTACTTACCGGTTTCCTCTGAGCGATGACGTCGTGGAGTATCGACGAGCTCACGAACCTCCGTATGGAAAGCCCAGTCTCGGCCTCCAAATGAGCCCCAGGGTGTAGTTGCCAGTACGGTGTCAACCAATGTACAGCGGTGCCTATGGAGGAATCTGCCAGACCCCGTTGAGCCAGGATCCTGTTATCGTACTCTGCTCTGTTCGATAGCCATATGTAGGGCATCTCCTGGGGATCGAGGGGAGTCCCGTTTCGCTCTGTGCGGATCTGGAGGGTAACATTTGTCGATGCTAAACATCTCGCACGTAGTTGAATTTGTGGAATAATATGAAGACGGCAGCGAATAATACCTGTTATGGGCTGTGCCTGAATGACAGAGCAATCAAAAACCCTAAAAGCTCTTCCAACGCTCAAGCGGGGCTTGCCTTGCAAGCTACAATAGCCTATGTAATAAGGCGTAAAGTCAACATTCTTAATCTTTGAAGTTGTGTAGTTTGCTGGCACCAGTTACGTTGCCTTCAATTCCGACCCAGGAAATATTGGCATAATCGACATCAGAGCTATTGGAGTTTGGGCTCCCCTGTTTGAAGAACCAGAGTTGTAAGTGATGATGGCGGCAGAAATTGAACGGGTGACAGACAAAAAAGACACTAATTCCTGCGACGTCTGGTCTACGCTCTGGGCAATTTCTGGTTACTATATGAGTCTCAAACCCATTTTGAGCTTGCGAAAGCGACGTGATAGTTCGCCAGATGAGGACGCCGAAAGAGAGGACCGCAAACGTATTTCGAACAAATGCATACGAACTTCTTTCGACAGGCCTACAAAATGGGTTTCGCTTTAGTGAGTCGTTGAGGCTCCTAGTAATTGACCTACCTGATTCGACGAAAAAACAGCATGGAGAGAAACCTTTTTATCGGACCAATGGCAGTAACGATCCAACCACGAAAGGCTAGAAGATACGATGCTGTCATTATACGCACAATTTCGTCCAAATCTATTTTCGTCAGAGGAGGAGGTTTGGTTCTTCAAGATCGAGAGGGTCCTGGCGGTCGGGATTTAAGAGTCGCTCAGAGGTGCTGTCTGGGACAGCCTTCCTTCCTATTGTATAAGCTAAGGCGATGCCAAGCGGCTTTCTGAGCTGTGTATTTCATCACCGCATTCATTCTTGGAAGGTAGCCCGTGATTCATATGGTATGCCTTCCGGACGAAGCTCACTATTTACGTATAGTAAAGTAGAGCTCCAACATATTCCCTGTAGAAACATTCATCAGCGTGAAATGTGGTACTGTACGCAAATCTAATCCTAAAATGTTGATACCCTTCAAGTCTGCCTATATCCTAGGACTCACGTACCTCGGCAAAATACCCCCTTCGCGGCGGAGCGCTCCGGATATGGGGTAGTGGCTACACCGCGCAGGTAGATCAGGAGCTATCTGGAGCACTCCAGAGCGCTCGCGGGCCAGCGATCAAAGTTTATAGTAAACGAGCACTCAGGAGCGTGGTACCCCGTGCTCCTTGAGCTCGTACGCAATCCGGATCAAAAGGCTTCTCTGGAGCGGTTTGGAATGCTCCGGGGCGAAGGGGGGATTTTGTCGAGGTGGCGCATGATCAGTTGCCTCGTCCTTTTCTCATCTATATATTCTGTCCCACCCGCCACGCCACGCCACCTACGAGCCTTCCTCGCGTTTCGAGTACCCCGGTTTCCTCTTCCGTTGGCGCCCCGGCGCCGCCGAGGCTCTCAGCCCCCTGATTCTCCGGTTGTATCTGTCCTGAAAGTGTAAGTTATGCGCTATTTTTTCGTTTTGAGCTCATGCCTACAGCATCTACACAACTCCTGTATCACTCTCGAGTCTTGCGAACAAGACGACCCTGCTTTCTTCCATACGCCTATCACGCATATGGAGGCCTCATCATCTACCCATTTAGCTTCTTTTTTTTTGTATATAGAGCGATATTTACATAGGCGATAGGGAGGTTTGAGAACGTTGCGAACCGACAAGAACCGTACCAAACCAGGTAAACTGGTCATTTTTGTATAACAAATTCAATGTTAATACTTTGCAAACAAACAAACTAGACTACTTTCCCTGGTCGTAGCAGTCAATTTCCATCTATAAACGCGGCTCACATCTGAGTACACAAATTCCATTCAGGCAACCAAGAAAACAACAGACGTTCTCGCAGAGGTGTGGTAAAAAAGGAGTGGACGGGCACAGAGGCCAATTACATAAAGGATAAACGCTCGCAAAAGTGAAGAAAAGATCAAACGGTAAAAATCGGCACCCAGGCTCAGGCGGCATCGCAAGAAAGATAAAATCCAGTCCATCCCTTGAAAAGTGAAAAGTGAAGCAAAGAAGAACAGATAGCGCATAAGTAGGACAGGAAGGGATCGACAACGGGTCGAAGAATACAAATAATTATGAGGGAATAATGGTACAAACCGATAGGACACTAAAGGCAAGTGATAGTAATGGTATACTCGAGGCAGGCACGGCTTATCGTGCGAAGATAGCGGCGAGTACAATCACCGGTACATATATCACCAGCGAGAACGCGGCCATTAGTCGACACCGGAACCGCCATGTATGCGCATCTAGAAACCCCCAGCAGATTAGGAACGATGCCTCGAGATAGAAAACAACTAGACTTACCAATACGTCCTTCATCCCGAACACTAGTTTTCACACCCTCCCACTGGGTCTCCACATCCCGACTCCAAACCCCACCTCCAAAATACCCTCGCTCAGCACGAGAAAACGCAGCATACCACCAAATAAACGGCATGAAGAACCCAAAAACAAAGCACCACCCTTGCAGCGGTAGTCGGTCCTTCAAGCTCCTTTTACCGCGTGCGCTACTCGTTTGACTCCGACCACCGGTCATGTTTGATCGACCACCGGTAACGTTCGAGCGCGCAGACGCACGCGATTTAGGTCGGGGAATAGATCCGATCGACTGACGATTCGCAGCATAATCTGACCCGTGCCCGTGCAATGATTGTACTCGGGGAGCGATAATCGCGCGCATTGGGATGGTACTACGCTCGGGCTCGGGCGACGCAGCTGGACTTGGATAGGGATTCGGGGAGTTGGAGTATTGGTTGGGATACGAGTGTCGAGGATTGGTGTGAGGGTACGAGCGACCGGAGTAATGCGAAGTTGCGTCTACACTCCCACCCCTACTGTGCTGCGGAACGCCTCCAAATAGTGGCTCGCCCATGAATGTAATATCTATATCTTCCTCGCTCAACCGCTGCTTCTTGAATGGGCTACTCAGCCCAGGTTCAGGCACTGCGGAGTTAAATCGTTTACGTCAATTGGATGACCTGTTTAACACGCGCATAGCGACTTACCCTCCAGCCCCTCCTTTTCCACTTTTCTCTTCCCCTTTGCATTTGTGCTTCCCTCACCCACACCAAGCGTAGACGCGATTCCCGACGACGCCTCCCGCCTCAACCTCGCCCTCCTAGGTCCTTCCGAGCTCTCAGGCGCAAACTGTACGCTTGTCCCTCTCGACACCGTCGCCCTCGTACTCTCCGACCCATCTGCTCGTGCAATCTCCGCTCCGCTAGCTCTCGAAAGTGATCCACCGTCCATGGGTGCCGTCATACTCCGGCGTGGCGCAGGTGGTGTAGGCGCAGTAATCATGATCCCCGGCTGCGCATCAACCGACAAACTCGTATCCGGCGTCGCCTCCATACTCGAACCACCAACAGGCATCGGGTTGGACCTCGTCGTCTGCCTCCGCCTCTGCTGTCCACTCAGCGCAGCTCCCGCACTCCCTAAACTCGGCGTCACAGCCGAATTCACAATCACTACCCGCCCCGGACCCGGACTCGGCGTCCTCTTCCCATTCGTCAAAATCCCCATAGGCGGTTTCGGGCTAACCGACGCCGTGTGAAGTTCCGCAGAAACGCCCAACGGCGCGCTTTTCGACCGCGAGCGCGACTTGACAGCTCGAGCTGGAGGCACAACCGTTCCCACAGACACGTTCTCCTTCGACTTGGAAGCCGCACCGCGCCTATGTCCCTTCTTACGCGCCGCCTGACCTTGGCCTTGGTGGTGGGTTTGAGCCGCAACGCTCTGGTTCGAGTTGGGAACAGGGGGAGTCATTCTAGAGGGATTCGAGAACCGCAAGTCGACGGAGCCTCCAAAATCAGGAACCTTCTGCGCCTCGTGGGATGGGGGTGTGAAGACCGTGGCAAGATCAGCACGAGGTTTCGAAGCTGACACGCGCCGTGGCAGACTGCGTGTACGTTCTCGCTCGCGTGAGTTTGACGTCGGCGCTTGTTCGGGTGCGGGTGGTGTTTGTCCTTGTGTGGCTGGCGCTTGTTGAGCTTCGGTTGGCGGGAGCGCTCCTCCGAACATGAGCCTGAGCATTTCTTCTCCGACACCATACATGACTGTTCCTTCAACGCCGCCCTCTGCAGAGAATGCGTCTGCGCTAGCCCGCCTCGTAACCGAAGAATCAAACCGCTTCCCGTCTTGTCGTGGTGTTCGAATGCTCTTTGTGCTCCTCGGCTTCCGAGACGACATCGATGCATTGGAGAACACGCTGAGCGTCCGACGGCGAGGACTCGATCGGCCGGAGAAAGTAGACGAGACTGGTCGTTCGGGTTTATTGAATATCCGACGGCTGGTCGCGCTCAATTTAGAGAGTGTACGAAGTCGAGGACGGGGCGGCGCAATCGGCGCAGACTCTTCAGACGACGTCGGCGCAGGCTTCTCATCCGTAGACAAAGACCCTTGGACCATCGTGCTAAACGGCTCCAGTTCCCCAAGAGCAGGAAGCACACCGAACTCTCCGCCGCCCGTAAAGCTCTCATCCACCCCACTCGTGAAACTCTCATCCTGCCAACTCGACAAGCTCTCGTCTCCTTGCAAGGCGACCTCGTCGTTGTCCTGGCGCGGGAAACTCTCATCTTGAGGGCCAGATATAGAACCGAGTGCGAAATGAGACGCAAGACGGGCAATAATCGAGCGCGGACGTGGTGTGGCACTGGAATCAGCTCGACTCGAGTCAGGCGATCGAGTAGCAGTAGAACCGGAGCCAGAACCGGAGCCCGAGGGGGAACCATTCCCGGAACCAGAGGGAGAACCAGAGCCGGAGACCGAAGCGGCCAGAGCAAGCAACGACGCGCGCGTCTTCAATTTCGGACGAGGAACAGCCGTAGCGGGAGGTGTCGAATCACCACTCTCCTCTCCCTCAGCTCTCGAAGTAGCCAAAAAGTCGGGTACAGCCGGCGTTGTAGGTCTCCCTCCGGGCAGCCCAGGCGTGCTCGAACGAGTAGGTCCCGACTCCATAATAGTTGAAGTTGGACTACGGGGGTTGTCTTGCGATAGCAGACTATCCTCAGGACCCGGAGAATCCGCTCGTCCATTCTTGCCCCGCCGTAAAAGCGTATTAAGAGTCTGAGAGCTCCCCCGCTTGTGAATCGTCCTAGTCTCGGACTTGTCGAGTAAGGAAGCAGGGATAGGAACGGCTGCCGAAGAGAAAGGCATTTCGGGGGGAAGAATCGAAGCAAACGGGTTCTGGTCGTATATCCGCGATGCGCGGCTCCCGTATGTCGAGTAATGCACTCCACCGACTGTTTCGTCGTCTGTTGCTTGTTCGGAGGGACTGGTAGGGGCGAGGTCGTGGAAATGGAAGGCGGGGAGAGGGGCTGTTGATGGTCGGGGGATATCGATCTCAGCACGTGAATCTACGAAATACGGAATCAATAGTAAATATTCAGCTCATATACCAGTAATATCGAACTCACTGTCTCCAGGCGGAACATACACAGTCCCAAAGGTTGACAACTGCTTGGCTGGAGAGGTCGGTCGGGAGCTCGTAGGCGTAATGCCAGGGCGAACATAGGATCGAGAGCTGGTATCGATCGGCTTTACTTGTGGCCTCTTCTTCGCTCCGAACGAGCCCAACAGCGGAGCAGATGCTCGACGGGCAAGCGAGCCCTTGGACGATACCTTCGGCAACTTCTTTTCAGCATCCCTGTTGTTTTCTTTAGCCTTGTCTTTGGGCTTGTACCCCCCTGGCCGAGCGGGGAGGAGATCCGCCTGCGAACGAGACCGTGCGTGCGCCTGAACCTGGGCGACTCGGTCTTTGACTGAAATGTGCGGCTTTCCGGTCGCAGTGGGCTCTATCGACTTGACGCCAAACGATGTCGCTGTAGTAGAATGCCAGCCCTCCGACTTTGTCCCACTAACATTTCGCTTGTGGCGGGTAGTAGGGTCGAACAAGAGGGGGTGAGAGACAGCTATCCACGGGTCGGTATGATCGTCCGAAGAGCCGTCTGTGGTGGGTAGAGACTCCATGCGAGGAGCAAGGGGGAGCGGGATGTGCGATCGAGTAGGCCGGTTCGCCATATTATTGATTTTCGTGAGCGTGACGATCGTGAGCTAGGTGAAACGAAACAAGGAGCGAGGTAAGGCTGTGTTGGCCTGAAAGTTTGAGTAAGATGGGTGGGGGAGAGATGAGCAGCCTGCTGCCCGAACGGATGTTGGAAGATCGTCAGCAAGCGTTGGGAATATACACGAGGACAGAAGCCAGAAGATAAAGTAGACAGACGTCTGATCGAATGTCCACATGGGGCTGCTCTCCGAACAAAGGAAATTTTGGGCAGGATTGGGTGGACTGGGACGCCAAACCCAAAGCTCACGCAGATAGAGCAAACCAACACTAACTATCTGCCAGGTTTGCTTGCCGAGAGAAACAAAATAAAACTTACGCAAGGGGAAAGTCGAAGCGGGATCAACCGTCGAATGCGATACAAGCCGAAGTTGAACACTAAAGATACAACTTGACATAGACAAGATTCCCCAATGGAGAGAGCCCAGTACAAGCTTGTGAAGCGCTGGCGCTCGACAATAAGAAAAGGAGCGGACGAACCACGGAGGTAATTACAGGCGGTTGCTACTTGCTCCCTGTTTACCAACATCAACCCAAAATCATCCACGTGACAGCCGGCGGTACCGGACCTATTACGTCATTCATAACCGGATTCCCTCGCGCCTCCTACACCTCAAGGGTAAGACCAGCAGATATCATTTCAGCCTGGCAAACCTCTCACCCCAACATGCGTTAGGGGCAAGATGGTCAACCTAGCGTTCTCATTGTAACCACTTGGCTCAACGATTATTTTTACCAATTGTTAAGCAAGCTTCCCTGATCCGCGGCTGACAGAGCAATGGTCGCTCGACCTGTGACTTTATTCCAAACATTGTGTTTCATTGTGGTTATATTTAAGCTCAGCTATTTCTTGGCGTGCCTTTTAATCGACACTTCCCACCACTTGGTCGAAAGTAATATTGCTTTTCTCGAGACCCTAGTTTCATAACCGGACCTTTGCTGTAAGATAAAGATAGCCTGGAAGTGCGACTGGTTGGGAGTCTATACTTAACTTAACGAGAGCCGCTTCCTGTATCTTTATTGTAGGATAGGTCCTGTCATAACCGCTC
Source organism: Ceratobasidium sp. C01 (assembly GCA_025200755.1). NCBI lineage: Eukaryota > Fungi > Basidiomycota > Agaricomycetes > Cantharellales > Ceratobasidiaceae > Ceratobasidium > Ceratobasidium sp. C01. The sequence goes on along the minus strand of JANWGL010002285.1, from coordinate 38,281 downwards.
AACCTCGTCTTGTTGATGATAGGAAGATTTCATGTGCTCATTCAACAGTCGGATAGGAGGAAGAAAGCGCAATAAAATCCTCAAACACACGCATATACAGGCTAAAACGATATGAAATACAACTGAGCGCGCAATAAAAAGGTATTATCCCTGATGCTTGGCTTCGAAAAAGTACCCGACGCACAAAAACGCATTTTTACACTCCCATGTGAATATACGGCACCCATCGTCCAAACCCCCCCTCCCCAACTTTAGCTCGCAAGGCATCTACGGCAGCGTGTAATGCCCTCGCCGATCCTCCCGCGATATGCAGACCCCCGCTCTGTAGTAGTTGAGAGTATACGTGGTCTGCAATTAGTGGTGCGTCATTGTCCTTTATCGACCACATTGTGGCAATAACGGACGGATAGCCAGCAACCATCATTCCAGCCGCTAGATGTACCGCCTCGTCTGGTAGTTTCTCGTCCCCAGCGGCGGTCTGACAAGCAGACAGGAAGGCCAAGCGCTTGTTCTTGAACGACCGCTTCGCAATTTCGGCGAGGCTCAAGGTACCATCGTGCAGGTGGAAGCCACTCTCAGTTGGGTTACCAACATTCTGGGAGGCATGGCACGCCAGGTGGACTATATCGTGGGTCTCCATCGCATCTAAAACAGCAGAGATAGTCGCTTGCTGTCCGTCCAGTTGCTTGTGAGCCAGTGATTTGGCGTGTCGTTCGATAGAGGCAAGTTCCTCTCGTGTGCCTGGCAGTGGCGCGCAGCCTACTGTTGCTTCTTGCCCGACCGCAAGTATGCCAGCCACGACATTTGACATATGAGCGGACGAGGACAAGAGAGCACTCAGAGTGGGTGTATAGGATGAGACGACAAGATCGAATAAGTTGGGTTGGAATTGATCGTAACATCCAGCTGCATGGATAGGAAGGAAGGACAGATCACCTGTTGTACACCACGTGACGTGAGGGAGCTGAGAGTTGGGGGTGCGTTCCTATAAAACACACTGTTGGCATCGCAGTCAATGGCGACGCCTACATCTACCACTCACCGTATACCCCAGGGAGTCGAGCACAGGTTTGACAATCTTGAACCAGAGTGCAGCCAGAATGGTCCGAAAATGGTCACCAGTCCTCTTTCTATGTATGTAAGGACGCCGCTCCCGGAGGTCATTGAATCGAAGCGACTTCTCCATTTGGGCTCGTAGTTGAGTCACATCGCTCTGCGAGAGGTCGGGCAAGGGTATATGCGAGATTTTGTCGCTGCCAGGAAACAAGGCAAGAGCATCACAGCGAATGGCTTCCACGTTGATTATTATAACTGGCCCAGAACGAGCTACATCCACAATCTCTGCAGCCTCTCGAGGTTGCAGAAAGTTGTCAAACCCAGGTAACATTCGAGCTTGGCTGAGTAAATCATCGAACTGTTGAGCAAGACTGTGACGCTGCCGGCCAGCACCCTCGAAGCCAGGCCCTAGGTTTAGTTTCTGCCCGCTAGCAAATCCGAGATCAATTGTAACTTGTCTTAGTCTATGAGCGAGCATCGGATCGACGGCAGCTAAGTTGTCCAGCGGAGAACGAAGCTGCTGCGTTTGGCTCCAGACAATAGATCGACCCTCCTCCAACCACTCAAGAGCCAGGTAATATTCTTCGGCTGATATGGCTACGGCCGCAGCCTCCACTACTATGGCCCCAAGTACAGAGATAGCGTCGTAGCGGCGGTTGATAGTAGCTCCAAGCCAGACAACTTCAGGAACTAGCTTCATGGCTGTGTTGTAGGCCAACAAGGAATAAGGAAGGGTGCGGATCGATTCAGCCCATATTTTTGCCGCAAGAAACCTATTACATGGTGATCCAGCTGATTGTTTCGCAGCCTTCTCGAAGCAGTTCGCTGCTTGAAAGAGATCTTCCGAGGCGCCTAGGTAGTCGAATCGACGCTTGTATGAGATGCCAAGGCTTTTGAACAATCTTGATTCATCTGCGTGTCCTTCAGCAATGAGACTGACTGCTTGATTGTGACATTCTAGTGCCTTCTCAATATCCGCGACGTCCCTCAGATGCTCAAACCGAGTGCTATAGGAGTTACCGACCATGTTGAGCCATCTAGGTCGCTCTACGTGATCTTCAGGCATACACAGCAATGCCTTCCTTTGGCACTCGATCGTCTTGTCTATGTCTTCCACCCTGCCTAATCGAGCAAACCGCTCGTGGTAGGAGCTCCCAAGACCAAGTAGCCTGTGACATCTTCTCGCATGCCCTTCTGGTGTAAGCTGGACTGCCTGACACTGGTACTCGATCGCCCGGCCAAGGTCCAAGAGGTCGCCTAGTTGCTTATATCGGCAGATGTAAGATCCGCCAAGGTTGCCAAGAAAACGTGGCTTTTCGTAGTGTCCCTCGGGCGTTAATTCAACTCCCTGAGCCTGACACTCGAGCGCTTTGTCAAGATCTAATATCTCACCTAGACGTAGAAACCGATCGTTGTATGCGTTTCCAAGATGGCTGAGCCACTTTGACTTGTCTATGTGGTCGTCGGGTGTGAGCAGTACTGCTTGTTTATGGCACTGGATAGCTTGGTCTATGTCCTGGAGGTTGCCTAAACGCCTAAATCGGGCCCCGTACGATTCACCAAGATTGTTGAGCCAAATACGTCTCCGCCTATCGCTCTCGGGTGCAAGTGCGACTGCCCGAACTCCATACTCAATCTCCTTTCCAACATCCGCTAGCCCACCTAGATCCTTAAACCGAATGGTTCGGCAAGTGCCAAGACAGGCAACCAACCTAGGCAAGTCTAGATGCTCTTGGGGGATGAGCTGGTATGCCTGTGTAAGGTATTCGATTGCAGTGCCGAGGTCTTCAAGTTTGCCAAGCCGCTGAAACCGACTCAAATACGCGATCGCAAGCTTGTTAAGCCCTCGATGGCTGGACTTAGGTTCCGCAGAAGGCTCTTCGTTTGCCAAAGTAAAATGTTCTATCGCCCGGTCGGAGTCTCTCGGTTCGCCTAGATGCTGAAATCGTAGTTGGAATGCGGTTCCAAGATCCTCGTGATATCGAGCACGGTCTTTATTCTGGCCATTAAGATGAATCAGAGCTTGATCATAATGCTCAACCGTCCTATTGATATCTTCCAGGGCTCCCGACCTGTTGAATAAATTTTGGTAGTATGTGCCAAGTTGCCTGAAATGCAGTGATTTGGTCCCGGGAGCGCCGCCGGAAAGGGTAATTGCTTGGCGCCTGTATTCGATTGCGGAGTTGATATCTTGAAGCGCTTCGGTCCGGTTGTATCGCCACTCATGAGCCATGGCCAGCATATCTAGTGTTCCGGTTTGAGCAAGATCTTTGAGCTCGCAAAGTTTCATCACTTGACGATAGCATTCAATGACACGGTCGATGTCTGACAAACTGCCCTGAATGCCTGTCCGGGACCAGAGCGACTGGCCCAGGAGTCGTAGTCTCCATATTTTAAGTAGGCGGTCATTCGGTGTAAGCGAAGCCACTTGGTTACGGCACGGCACGACCTCGCCGTTCGATTCGATGCTAGTACTGGCAGTGGTGGATAGTGAGGCTACTTTGGTGCCACCTGTGTCTAATATTTCGATTTTTGACACAGGGGAGTCGGAGGAATGAATTGGCTCAAGCTCGTGTAGTTGTGCTATCATTTCGACCAATCCTTCGATTGTTCGCGGACTTTTTGTAACGCCGGGGATACTGGTGGTCATCCCGCGTATCAGCTGCTTCCAATCATTTGAAGACGATGACCCACGTACCAGATATCCTTCAGAGTTTGGTTACCATCACCCAATGGTGCCGTTTTGACGTCTCTAGCACCCAGCGGTGCGTCGGTCGGCCGGACGGTCATGACGTCTTGATTGGAGGGTTGGGTAGTCGTTCGCTCTGAGCTGCTATGTTCTTTTCCTGGTGGGTCTCGGGGCGCTATACAATCCTCCCTCTCGCAGAAATAAAATAATTGAGAACGCTTCTGAGCTTCATGGCTTATGGAAATACCTACCGACAATTGGTCTGAGTGAACATTAATACAAGATTTAGTATTATTTCAGCATATGGAGGTCGTACTGGGCACCAACCTTGGTGGTCCTCTCGTATCCTGGGTTGCTTGAGCATGAAGTTCTATCGTGGTAGAGCCAGTATATGTAGGTTAAAGGTCCAGGTACGCTCCGAAGTAGTCGATGTTGGGCTTATCGTAGAGCTCCGCTCTCACAGTACATAGCAAACACATCAACTCCTAATGCAAAGTTCTAACTAGTTTTGGTTAAGTGCCCGAGATTCTTGATCACATCTGACCGCAGATACTGGTAATTATCTATCCATGATGTTGAATCGATGGGCCGAAGCACAGTACGTCGAATAAAATAAGCTCCTTGCACCGCCTATAGCAATTCGCGGTCTATGCTTTGCTACGTCGATGCATAGGTCAAAAGGATATCCTATCACCCGACACCGTACGACCCAGGGGAGCGGAAAGTCTTGGCGTCATTCAGGCAACCTTGGGAACCAAGTGCTACGATGTCTACGGATGGCACTACATCTAGTTTATATTAGATAGGCAATATTTCACTGAGGTCGGGAGCCGGCGATGAAGGCAATAATGTACACACTAAGCCCGCTGGGGCAATAGTCCTACTGGTGGGGGGGGGGGGGAGAACGCGTGATGCCAAGTGGTGCGCGAGCGTGACCAGCATCCCGAACCACGAGTACGACTCGCTGGGGCGGGATGGGTTGGGGCAGTTAGGTGGAAGCGCAAGGACTAGGAGTGGAGGGTGGGATGCAAACGTGGGCGTGCCGAAAAATCGAGGAGTGTTGACGTTCGGAGCGAGCTAAGAAGTAGACGTCGAGCAGCCGAGCAACGAGAAGGGACAGTTAAGCGCCGGACGGTTCCCCGGTTCAGAACTGGCCGTGCTGCTCCGCGGGCTCCGCATCACGGCCTCTTAAGGAGAACCCTTACTCTGAAATCTAACTTAAACCCATACCTCCAATTTCTAGAATTCATTTGTGAGTGGAAACAGTCCCTCCCACTTACGAGGGGGTTTCCGGCATTTTATCATGCAAGAGTCCCTCACAGCGGGTAGGGTCTCATATTGTACGATCGGGGAGCACTTGTACTGAATGGAAGCACTGTGCTGCTCCGGATGTTCAACTTGGCCAGCGCTATCTAAGCTTGCTCTCTATCGGTCTCATCTGGCTTAAAATTCTTTTAGCCTACGCCCAAGCAAGTCTTCTCTGATCCGTAGTCGGCAGAGCGATGCTGGCTCAGATCAAACCATTTTTGCGGATATGAAACCGGGGACCTTAACATAAAATCGTGATCTATTGAAGCTCCTTTTACGCCAATCTGATTCTTATCTTAATCCCTAATCAGCATATCTTACCACCGATGAAATTTAGGCATCGCTACAGGACCGGGTATCGATAAGCACCGGCATTTAGGATCTTATAAAACACATTGTGCTCGACCACCAGCGTTTGTCCCTACACTTAAGCTGGCTTCTCAACTTCTTACGCCACCCTACGCGCTGCCATTACGCTACTCCGGAAAAAGTACTTACCTTAATCAAAGCTGTTTCTATAAGGTTAATGATAAACTAACGCCGCTGTACCCGCTCTACTGCTTGTTATTATGATTGAAAGATTTCTTAAGACCGGAATCAATAATCGAATAGGATCAAGGAACGACGAAACCCTCAAACGTGCGCATATATAGACTAGAACAGCATTGAGCGTAAACTAAGCGCGCAAAAAACAGTATCATAGCTGATTCTTGGCTTCGAAAAAGTAAGATCCCTCCAAAAACCCCTTTTATACCCCCATGTGAATATACGGCACCCATCGCCCAAACTCGCCCTCCCCGACTTTAGCTTGCAAAGCACCTACGGCAGCGTGCAGTGCCCTTGCCGATCCTCCTGTGACGCCCAAACCTCCACCCTGAAGTAGTTGAGAGTACACGTGGTCCGCGATTAGTGGTGCGTCGTCGTCCTTGATCGACCACATCGTAGCAATGACGGATGGATAGCCAGCCACCATCATTCCGGCCGCTAGGTGTACCGCCTCGTCCGGTAACTTCGAATCTCCGGCGGCGGTCTGACATGCAGAAAGGAAAGCCAATCGCTTGTTCTTGAACGACCGCTTCGCAATTTCAGCGAGGCTAAGGGTGCCATCGTGCAGGTGGAAGCCGCTCTCGGTCGGATTGTCAACATTCTGAGAGGCATGACACGCCAAGTGGACTATATCATGGGCCTCCATCGCGTCCAAAACATTAGCAACGGTAGCTTGCTGCGCGTCCAATTGTGTATGAAGCAGTGACTTGGCGTGCCGTTCGATAGAGGCGAGCTCTTCCCGTGTGCCCGGCAACGGTGCGCAGCCTGTTGTTGCTTCTTGCCCGACCGCAAGTATACCAGTGACTGCAGTAGATGTATGGGAAGGAGAGGATAATAGAGCGCCCAGAGTAGGTGTATATGATGAGACGACGAGATCGAACACGTTGGGTTGGGACTGATCATAACATCCAGCCGCATGGATAGGAAGGAAGGAGAGATCGCCGGTCGTACACCACGTGATGTGTGGGGGCTGGTGCTGGGGGTGGTTGTCCTAAAGAGGGACCTATTAATATCACAAACTAAAATAAGTGCCGCATCTACTCACTATATATCCTAAGAATTGGAGCACAGGCTCCGCGATTTTATGCCAGAGTGTCCTTAGAATGGTCTGAAAATGGTCGCCAGATCTTCTACGTAGGTAAGGACGTCGTTCCCTGAGGTCACTGGATCGAAGAGACTCCTCCATTTGAGCTCGTAGCCCAATCACATCGGTCTGCGAGAGGTCGGGTAGGGGTACATGTGCGATTTTGTCACTGCCAGGAAGCAAGGCAAGAGCATCGCAGCGAGTGGCCGCCACGTTGATTACTATAATCGGCCCAGACTGGGCCGCACGCATGATATCGTTAGCCTTTCTAGGCCGCAGAAAATTACTAAATCCGGGCAAAAGCCGGGCCTGACCGAGTAGATCGTCATATTGCTGAGCAAGACTACGGTGTTGCCGACCAGCGTCTTCGAACCTCTCCTCGGTCTCCGGATAGAGCTTCCGCCCACCAGCAGATTCGAGCCCGAGTGCAGCTTGCGCAAGCCTTTGAGCGAGCGTCGGGTTGACGGCGGCTAAGTCATCCAGTGGGGAGCGAAGCTGCTGCGTTTGGTTCCAAACAATAGAACGACCCTCCTCTAGCCACTCAAGAGCGAGATTGTATTCTCCGGCTGAGATAGCTGCCGCCGCAGCCTCCACAGCTACGGTACCTATTGAGGTGATACCTTCGTAGCGGCGATCGATGGTAGCACCGAGCCAAACCACTTCGGAAATCAGCTTGATAGCGATATTGTACGCTACCAAGGGCGAAGCGCCAGGAAACAAACGGAGCACTGATGCCAATTCTTTTGCAGCCCCAAACCTAGTACTTGGGGGTGCGGCCGAGTCGTTTGCCGCCCTCTCGAAACAGCAAACCGCGTAATGGAAATCCTCCCGGGCATCTGTGATGCAAGATCGATTCAGAAGTGAAACTCCAAGGTTGCGCAGCAATGTCGCCCTATCTGCGTTCCCTTCAGGAATGAGATAAGCTGCTCGAGCCTGATGCTCTATTGCTTTATTGATATCCGTAACTTCCCGAAGATGTTTGAATCGAGTGCCGTATGAACTACCGAGGCAGCCGAGCGCTCGAGCCTGTTCCACGTGATCCTCAGGTATTATTTGGACTGCTGCCTTCTGGCACTCAATCGTCGTGTCTAGATCTTCCATCCGGCCTAATCGCTCAAACCTCTCGGCATAGGAGATTCCAAGGCTGATAAGCCAGATAGCTCTCCCTGTGTGCCCTTCGGGTGTGAGTTCAACCGCCCGAGTCTGATACTGGATCGCCTTATCAATATCTGAAAGTTCGCCCAAACGCTCATACCGATCCACATAGGAGTTACCAAGGTTGCCAAGCGATCGTGGCATTTCCCGGTGGCCTTCGGGCATTAATTCGACCCCTCGACGCTGACATCCGATTGCCTGGTCTAGATCTGATGTCTCGCCTAGACGATGGAAGCGAACTCTATACGAGATGCCGAGATTGTTGAGCCACTTGGCCTTGTCGATGTGGCCGTCGGGTGTGAGTTGTATTGCTTGTCTATGACACTCAACAGATTTGTCCAAGTCCGCAATGTTACCAAAATGCCTAAACCGAGCAAGGTACGAGATACCAAGGTTGCTGAGCCGTTCACGCCTCTGCGAACCACCTTCTGGTGCGCGTGAAACGGCGCGAGTTGCGTACTCAATCGCTATGTCGATATCCGCCGGCTCTCCTAAATGCTTGAACCGAAGGGCGCGACAAGAGGCCAGCTCATCAAGTATCTTAGGCATCCCCGGATGTTCTTTAGGGACGAGCTGAAAAGCTTGTGTATGATATCCAATTGCAGCGTCGATGTCTTCAAGTTTGTCAAACCACTCGAAGCGGTTCCGATGCAAGACCCCAAGGCCGTGGAGCATTTCATGTTTGCTTTTTCGTTCCGGGGAGGGATCTTCGCATGCCAAAGCAATGCATTCCGTTGTTTTTTCGAAGTCTCCCGGATCCCCTAAAAGCTGAAACCGCTGCTGAAATGCAGTTGTGAGACTCCAGAGGCACTCGGAGCGGCCTTTATCCCCATTTTCCAGGTGAGCCATAGCATGAGTATGACACTCAACCGCGTTGTTGATGTCTTCTGATGAACCAGACCGAGTATATAGTTTCTGGTAGTACGTGCCGAGTTGCGTGAAACGTAGCGATTTGGCCACAGGTGCGTCGCTTACAAGAGTAACAGATTGGCGTCCATATTCAATTGCTAGGTTTATATCGAGGAGGTCTTCAGTCTGGTAATGTCGTGATGCATATGCTATAGCCAGCTTGTCCAATGCTCCAGTTCGAGCGAGGTCGTCGCGGCCACAAAGCCCTAACATCTGGATGTAGCATTCGATGAGACTGTTGATGTCGCGTAGATTCGGCTGCATGTTTATTCGGTACGCAAGCGATTCACCAAGGAGGTTGAGCCGTCGTATTTTGAGGGGGTGATCGTTGGGTATGAGCAAAGCCGCCTGATTGCGACACGCAACAACCACGCCGGCTAGCCAAAGGCTGGTGCCACCGCGAGATAATAATTTCGAGTCGTTACCAAGCGTGTCTAACATCTCGATTTTCCACATGCGTATGTCCGGAGAGTGGCCTTCCCGCTGATGTCGCTGAGACATCTCTTCGAGCCATGTTTCAACTTGTTTGGAGATATCTGTAGGGCTCAGAGCACTAACAGATATTCAGCTAGGCCCTGTTGTTTATGGGTAAAAAAACATTACACACTTGAGAAATGATTCAATGTCCCCTTCTTCCTCCTGAAGGCTCATTTCCTTCGCTTTTCGGTCCTGGTCGCCTAGCTGCGCCTTTTCGGGGTTTCCCTTGTTTGGTATTGTTTTTGACGACTGCATATGCTCAGCATGTTCGTCGGGGTGTTGAGTACCCGGGTCGTCCTGTTCGTACATTGATAAATTTGGAAGTACCTGCGCATTTGTCTGGTTGAAAATGAAAATAAGTCTACGCCCTGCAGGTTGGCTGGGATACTCACCAAAAAGCCACTCGGGTGACTACTGGTGCGAAGCACAGGAGTTAGCGTCATGCAAGCGCGTAAGAGCCATAGCGGAGACCCACCTTAGCATCTCTCCTGAGTTCTGGGTGGATTGAGCACAGGGTTCCATCGAGAACTGGGCGAATGCACAAGAAAGCGAAGATGCTTCGACAAAAAAGCTGTTGTGAGATTGTCTTTATATAGCAGAAATATTAGCCCCTGGTTGCTTGCCCATCACAAGTGCGGCTACGGGGAACCCGCAAACTTTGAGCAAGTCAGAGCGGAACATTCCTAAACCGTTGAAGTGATTGGCCAGGGTAAGCCAAATTACCAAATGGGGCAACATGTCAACACTGCCCGCACTAATGCGCTTCCATAGCCTCATGCACCCGGCGTCTGAAAAATCAGACAGAAGTTTTTAAATAGATAGGTAAGACGGACCGCAAGGGCCGCAATTATGAGCCCGCGCGTAAACTAGTAAGCGATGAAGCTGCAAGCACTGAGTGAGGGTCAACACATATGGCGTGAGCTGAACCCCAGGGTTTGAAACTTGTCACCCTGCTAGACCTCATCAACCTTGGTGAATACTGACGAGCACCATTAGCGGCAGCCGGTGTGGTTTCCTTCAGCTCGAAAATCCGGTGAGATTTCAGTGCACCGCTCTTTTAACTTGCGACCCTGTCGCCTTGCTTTCCACAGGTAAAAAATCAAAATCGATGTTGCGGCAAGTCATATAATCTCTGAAATGGTCCTATGTTCTGGCTGCCAAGCTCGTGAAACGCTCGGTGAATATCGTATAGTTTATCGATACTAAGACTTCGGCGAGTGGTCATCTGGAACTTGTGTGCGCTTCTCATGCTTCGCTTGTCAAACTTGGGCTACCGAATTCCATTTGGATTTGTGGTGTTTTATTGACTAAATAAACCAAGGTGGGACGCCGGGACAAACTACACAACATAATAAACAACGCCGAAGCGCTAGAAAATAGTCACATGACCATCGGCAATCACTGGACGCGTCCCATCACAAGACATCCTTTTTCAATTCGTGGCACCGTGTTCTAAATTTGAACTCCAAGCGAGCCCCGCTATCTAGGCCTTTAGCTCCGATGAGGCGTCTCGCGTAGCAAGGGGCCTTATAATCCCCCGCTCCTACGATCTCAAACTTGACACCCGCCATCATGAAGCCCAGCGAGAAAGACCAAGCAAGCGACTCGGTGGTCCCTGTTCCATCGTCGCCCACCCCACCGGGCAGCGCCAAGCCTGATGAGGATGGGATGGAACGCCAGTTTTCGTTCTTTAGTATTATTGGGCTCGCGTTTGCGATTTTGAACGTGAGTTGTTTGTTTCATTTGGGTAGAGATTGCTGGAATGACGTCATGTATAGTCGTGGACGGCTATGGCCGCGTCGTTGAACATTGTCTTGCCTTCTGGAGGACCCGTCGCGATGCTCTGGGGACTTGTGGTCAGTGCCATTGGTGCGCTGTGCCTCAGCGCGAGTTTGGCCGAGATCTGTGAGTGGGGTTTCCCATGTTATGTCACTAGACCCCGCAATTGACATTTGGTGTGTTCTCAGGTCATATCTATCCAACCTCAGGGGGACCGTATCACTGGAGTGCGATGTTATCTCCCCCGGGATGGGCGCCTCTAATATCTTGGATTTGCGGGTGGTTTGCCGTAACAGGATGGTGGGCGCTGGTCGCTACTGCGGGGAGTCTCGCGTACGTTGCTCTCGTTATCCATTCCGATATCTGAATTTGTTGTTGAATTTGGCGAACCCGACTTCCAGCGGCTCGCTTATAACCGGAATTATCGCACTCCTTCACCCAAACTATGTGCTAGAGCGATGGCATGTTTTCCTCATATTCGAAGTCTGGATGCTCGGCGCGTTTATGATCAATACCTTTGGCGTGCGACTTCTTCCTGGGATCAATCGCGCTGCTTTGACTTGGTCTATTATTGGAGTCGTGGTCATCAGTATCACGTGTTTGGCGTGTGCGAGTCCGAAATACGAGGACGCGAAGTTTGTGTTTGGAGGTTACGTGAACGAAGTGGGATGGAACAACGGGATTGCCTGGATTTTGGGGTTGCTACAAAGCGCGTTTGGTTTGACGGGTTTCGATGCGTGAGTAGTTTCATTTATTTGCGTGCATCTGCTTGACCGAGACACGTCCAGCGTGACCCACATGGTAGAAGAGATGCCCGACCCGCATATTCATGCGCCACGCGCCATGGTTTTGGCCGTTCTGATTGGCGCGACCAGCAGCTTTGCATTCCTCGTGGTGCTGTTGTTCTGTATGACCGACATCGATGCGGTTATTGCGTCACCCGCAGGTGCATTGCTGGAGATTATCTATCAAGCCACAAACAGTCGTGCCGGCGCAGTTTGTTTGCTCATGTTCCCAGTAGTTAGCATGGCGTTCGCCGGACAAGGTATGCTTTTATGCTTCTCGATATGAGTCCACAACTGAACAGGTTCGATGGGCTAGGTATTATGACTGGTGCATCGCGCATGACTCACGCCTTTGCTCGAGACAATGGCCTCCCCTTTTCTCGAACCTTTGCGCACATCAATTCTCGATTCCGCGTACCACTCGCGTCGCTAGTACTCACCACCGTGCTCTGCGTGATATTCGGCTGTATTTACCTCGGCTCAAGTTCCGCTCTCAACGCGATTCTGAGCTCGAGTGTGGTGGCACTGAACATTTCGTACAGCATTCCTGGTAAGCCGCAGTCGCATACAAGTTCAGCCCCTCTCTAACATTTGAAATTTCAGTCGCGCTCCTTCTCATTCGGGGCCGCCACCTCCTCAACCCCCCAGACCTTCCATCCCCACCCACGTTCACGCTCGGGCGGATCGGTGGCCCAGTGGCAAATATCATTGGTTTAGCCTTTGCAGTGCTCACTACGGTGTTCTTCCTGTTCCCGCCCGAGTTACCGGTAACGCCGGCGAACATGAACTACACGATCGTCGTGTTTGGGATCATTGCCGTGAGCTCTCCCTACTACGCACGTGTGTGCAGAGTACTAATAACCTAGCTATTAGATTGTCTCGGCAACAACGTGGGTGACTTCGGGACGAAAACACTTCAAAGGGCAGCTCGACATGGACGAGTTGCTACGTATGGCATACGAGGCACGCCGAACCGACACGGTCGTTCGGCAAGAAAAGCTTCACTGAGTCAAGCCCCACCGTTTCAGCCTGCATCGCTTTGCTTGTACCGTATAGCCCCTCGTAATGTACATTATTCTATTTGATCGAACAACGTTACTTTGCATCATTAGGCTGCGCGAAAGCTGCCCAATTAGGGGCTAATTCTGTCACGTGATAGTGCTATGACGGCAGAGCTTGATCGGGGAGATGGGAACGGAGGCATATAAATAGGGGTCTGGCTGTGGTGAACCTGGCCCGCTACCACTTGACTTTTTTACCATGTCTTCACCCTCTAGTTCGATATCGACCCCTAAGCTGGTTCAACAAGCTTCGAGTCCTGCGTCTGGCTCGCCACAGAGGGTAGGTGGCTTCTTTTGGTGGAGATAACTTGTGTATTAATTTGGAATTTTAGACTCCACGAGCAGCCCCCGCGGTATTAAGCGATGTGAACGCTAATTCCCGTGTGCCACTTGCACACGACTATGCACATCCACCAGGGCATTACCCCTCCTCTGTGGACACGGTCCCCACGCCACAAGACAGCCTTGACGATGTTGGAGGCGTTGGGAGCATTTTTACGACCGACTTGGCTATGTCAGGCACCGGTAGCATTCCCAAAGTACATGAATCCCCCACAGCCACCACTCACTCATACGGTACCGACTCCTTCGTCTCGACCGATTCCGCAGCGCCTCCTCGACTACGCCGGGCGTCCGAGCTAGCTGCTAGTAGACAGATGACGGCGCCTAAAGCTCTTGAGCACGGGAGTCTACACCGTGCACCACGTACACCAAAGAGGATTATCGTGTGTTGCGACGGGACATGGCAAGATGGGATTTTTCAACGGCAGACGTGGATGTATTCGAACGTTTTGAAGTTGGCGAGGTGTTTGCATCATGAGGATCAGCGCTAGTAAGTTTTTGCATACCCTTTTTGGCAGACAGATATTGACATTGAGTGACGTCAAGTGATCCACCCATTCCGCAGATTGTGTTTTACCAGGCGGGAATTGGGAGTGAGCAGAATATGTATGCCAAATACGTAGAAGGGGCCATTGGGAGTTCGTTAGGTACGTATTACATTGTCACCGAATTTCTCCGAAGTAATTGAATAACTAACGTGGGTGAGTTGGTCTTGGTAGCGGAGAAAGTACAGGAGGCCTATGCGTTCATCGCTCAGTGAGTACCAACTTTCACACGCTACATTCTCTGGCCTAACCTCCCTTCTAGTAATTATTTTCCAGGTGACGAGGTACGTCGCCATAAGATTCGATAACGTATCAAAGATTCTCAAGGATTATATCTAGATATTCTTGTTTGGATTTTCGAGGGGGGCGTATACTGCACGCATGGTTGCTAGTTTCATTGTAAGCAAGATTCCGTCTCTACAACAAAGCCAAACTAATTAAGCGTTTATAGGGATATATTGGAATCTTAGACCGTACAGCGATGGACTCGTTCGCCGATATATTTATTGCTATGCAGAAAAAGAATAAGGCACAGGATGATGTTGGTACGTGCAGAGGTCCAGCTTGGTCCTATTTATTCGCTCACGTAGGGCACAGAAACCAAGAGGTGGGAAGATGCGCTGAAACCGTATAAAGATATTTGCGACGATGGGAGAAGGAGAGCTGATTTTAACCATGACAAGTTTACTATCAAGTAAGCTCCTTTGTCTCCTTCGCTGGTTAACTGCATTGATGCTCATGGTCTGTAGATGTGTTGGCCTTTGGGATACTGTGGGCAGTGAGTGCGCCGCTTGAGGTGAAGGAATGAGTTTATGCTGATTTTACGATAATCAGGTTATGGTTTACCATCAATCATTACTCGGTCGGCCAAGGTACATCAATTATTCGATTTCCCGGATAAATTACTGGGGCCCCATATCGAACGAGCATTACATGCGATGTCATTGAACGAGGACCGAGAAGACTTCGTAAGTTCGCTACTGGAACCTTTCTACGGTAGCCTAAAACCTCATCTTTAGCCAGTAACCAAATATCATCAGACTAAGAATGGAAAAGAACGCGGCCAGCAATTACGCCAGGTGAGATTAGCTTACAACTGAAGTTAATTGGATATATGCGTCTAACATGTAGGATGGCGTAGGTGTGGTTCCCTGGTCAGCATACAGATGTGAGTCTGAGGGATCTACGTGATTGTACTGTTGCGCTAAAGCGTTTAAACGATTAGGTCGGCGGGGGTTGGCAAGATCATGACCTTTCAGACATCGCATTAATGTGGATGATTGTGAGTGACGCAGCGAACCGTAACACAACTTTGGTCACTAATCCCGTTCGTATAGGCGAACATTGAAGATATCCTTTCGATTGATTTCAAGTACTGCAAAGCTCTCCCCCGCCCAATCGCGGAATGGGGTGCGCAGCTCCCACACAACTCCATGGACGGCGTGTACAAACTCGCAAAGTCCATCCCTCGAGAACCTTCGCTCGACCCAGCAACACGCGAGATGATGCATCCTTCGGTCAAGATGCAAGGGTTCCGGCCTCCCGTAGCCGATGAGTGGATCCGAGACCATCCCGACCGATTCGTAGCTCTCCTTCCGCTCGAGGAAGAAGTCCGTAAGACTTGGGCTTACGAGAAAGGTAGCACTCCCCAACGGATCGATACTTTACAGGCCCAAAGGGAGCAAAAAAGCGAGCGAGCTGCGGTTAAGGGGTTGTTGGCTATGGCGCAGAAGGTGTTGAGAAATACGACGCAAACGGAGGTTATGCGGGACGAGGGAGGACGATCTGTTTATGAGGACTCGTGGGTGTCGAAGATTTTAGAAGAGATTGTGGGAAAGAGAGATTAACTGCGTCGCTTTTGGAACGGACGATTTGGTGTTAATGTTATATAGTGTTATCAGGTCCTGCGACCAAAGTCGAATTTTTGATCTTGGTCTTTTGTGTATCCCCTTGCATTCTAGAACGGTTCACATTGTAATCTAAATGGGTTACCTAGGTTGAGGTTGTTATAACAGGGGTAGGGTCTGCAACACCAAGGCGAATCTTGAACGCCAAAAACAAGCTAGCCATCCACGACGCGGGAAGGATGTGTATACGAAGAGTCTTGATCAAGATAGCAACCGATACGGAACAAGCAAACATATCAGGAGACGAGAATTAAAGGCCCAACAAGAGTGTTCTCTAATGTAGCAAACCGACTGATCTCAAAATCACTCGACTGGACCAACGTAATAAAACATTTCAGGCAGTGAACGCAGCAAAGATATCATTTAATAAAATGTAAAATTCACCCATTCAGGCATAAGCTCTTTTACCCGCAATCCAAACGCTGACGTTGAATCTATTCGCTTGGATCTTTCGAAGTTGTCCGCTTCTCCTTGGTTGACGGGCAGGTGTCTACATATCACTAATGACAAATTTCGGCAGGGAAGACCGGATATCGCATTGTAAAACATCTCTGCAGTGGTGCGGATGTTACACCAGTGAAATTCAAGCCTAGATAGTCGATTCGGTGGACTCGCGGTGTCATCTAATGACAAGGGCGGAAATTCGTCACTTCGAGGGGGGAAACGACCAGCTATGGCATGCAGCTCAGAGTTGCCTAACTCGATCCCCGATAGCACAAGACATTTGAGGTTCGGAAGTTGGCCTAAGATGAAATCCATTATCTGAGCCAATGTTTCTCCCGAATTTATGTCCAAGAGGGTGAGAGTGAGTTGGCTCGCGCGAGCTCTATCGGCGAACGAGTACAAGGACGCGAGTGTGTTGGCATCGTCGATAACGCCAGAGAGAAGGATTTCAAGCTCACAAAGACCTGGAGAAATAATCGAAAGAACTCCTGCAACATCGATTTCCTCGAGTGACAGCTCATTCAAGCACTCGAGCTCCACGGGTTCCGGAGTCGTGACATCTAGGGTGATGGGTGTCATGATCCGCGCAAGAGAGAGACTTTCTAGAATCGGGCAGGTCATGAGCATCCGCGCGAGCTGCGCCAAAGTCGGGCAACAAAAGGCAGGCAAATCATTCAATTGCATTGAGGTAAGCTTGCTGAAGGCAACACAGGGCCAATCGAGCCCCACGGAGCGTAACGATAATTCACGAACATGTCTAAGAGATTGAGATAAACGATTGCTCGCCTGCGGGCTTGTTTCAGGAAAGATTATAGCAGCCTCGTTGACTGCTAAGTCGAGTTCGGTGAGGGATCCAGGTGCTCCTTTCTCTAGCCAAAAGTCTAGAAAAGGTTGAAGTTGCTCGATACGTCCAGCGGATAGTTCAATTCTAAAAAGCTGTTTGATGTATGGGGAGATTGTGCCAAGCGCCATCTGGACATATTGAGGGTAAGCAATGTTGGGTGGATGATATACAGGCATTTCTGCCTCGCAGCCACTTTCATCATACAGCCTCATCGTCACCTCTAGATTGTCTTCCAAAGTGGTGTAGTGCTCCATGGTTAAAGAAACTTCGGGCCAAGCAGGGCAGACCTCCAGAGCAATTTGACGCCAGCGAGAGCAGACCCGAGATAGTTTTCTCTTCTCGTATCCGTTGGGGGGTGTGACGGAAGATACGGGAACCACAGCAAACGCGAATATATGGGCGAGTAGTTCAGATGGTAGCATGTTGATTGATGGGATGTACGAGTTCCGCTGCTTCTTCATCTTTGCCTGTGCTCTATGGAAAGCGATCTCGTCGTGTCTAAGGGTCTCGAGGTTGCTCTCAATTGTAGCCACAAGTCCCCGATGTGACTTTATCGCAAGGGGAGTGCACATTGATCCGAGGAGTGTAGTAGCACTAGCATAAACTTGGATCGCTTTGGAGAGCTGGACTCGAGCGTCGAGCCATTGCTGCAAAGCCGTAGGAGATGCACTCCACTTTTCAGAATCCATCTGGATCACCGTTCATGTTAGTGTACATCTCACTTGTAAGGGGAGCAAATCATTAGCCATACGATTGTTTGGGTAACCAGGGTGGACACAAGGATAACTGCCGAGGATGATATGGATTTCCCGCTGCTATTTTTCCGCGTAGCGTAAAATTAGAGGAAAGTAAGCGGCAAAAGGAAGATTCAAAAGGCTGTGCAAAGGTTGATGATGGAGCAGAGGTTCGCACTGAGCACGTAGGAAATGTAAGCCACGTGAACGGGCTCACGATCTTATCTTATCTCAGCAGCTGGCCGATTCGCTGTAGATTGATTGTGGTGGACATATGCGGATCACCGTTCCTACTTAACACTTGCGTGCCATAGAATATGCACATCAAGGTACTTGTCACCGTGATCTCCGTTTGCAGAACCAGTCACGAATACTGGAAACAGGCTGGGCACCCGCGAAACAGGACACGGTAAATATGTGTATATGAAAGAGCCCCAAATAACATAGTAACCAATACGGAACGAGCAAATGCGTTAGGAGACGAGAACTCGGGGTGTAGTAACAAATTGATCAATCTCGACACTGCCCGAGTGGATTTACATATGAAGCACTGTTAGGCAATGAGCGCGGCGAAGACATCCTTTAATGATGTTTAAAGTCCACTCGTTCAGGCATCAGTTCCTTCAGCCGCATGCCAAACTCCGACGTAGAATCGATCGATTCGCCTACTTGGCTATCTACTTCTCCTTGGATAGGAAGCACGCAGCTGCACCTCGCTAACGACAGTCTGCGACAAGGAATAGAGAGTACTGCGTTGTGAAACACCTCCACAGTGGAATGAATGGCACACTCCTCAAGTTGAAACCTATCCAGCTGAGGGATCGTGTCCGCGATGTCCGCCGACGGCAAGGTCGAAAAATGTTCACCTCGGGGGAGGCTAGCTAGGGCATGAAGATCAGAGGCCCATAGTTTGGTCCTTGACAGCGCAAGACACTTGATGTTCGGAACTTGACCCATGATGAAATATAACAGCTGAGCCAGTGCATTCCCAGAACGCGTCTCCGAGAGGGTGAGAGTGATCCTACTTATATTGGCTCGGCCTGCGAGGGAGTGCAAAGATGAGAGAGTATTGACGTCATCAATAGTGCCACGGAGAATGACGTGGAGTCCGCGACGCCCAGGGGAAATGATTGGGAGCACTCTCGCAGCGTCAACCTCCTCGAGGGACAACAGCTTCAGGTGCTCGAGTTCTACGGGCTTTGGAGCTACAGCAGCGGGGGCGGTGGGTATCACGATTCGCACAAGACAGAGGTATTGTAGAGCGGGGCAGGTGAGCAATATCTGTGTGAGTTGCGCCAAGGTAGGGGAGCAAAAAGCAGGCAAATCCTCCAACAAGATGGAAGTAAGCCTATTGAAGGTAACGGAGGACCAGTCGAACCCCACAGAGTGTAATGATATTTCGTGAACATGCCTAAGGAATTGGCATAGCCGATCGCCGCCCATCTGCAAGTTTGTTTCGGGAAAAGCTAGACCGGCCTTGTTGACTGATAAGTCGAGCTCAAAGAGGGATCCAGGCGACCCTCTCTCCACCCAGAAGTCGAGAAACGGCTGGAGTTGCTCGATACGTTCCGCGATGAGACAGATATTGGAAAGTTGCTTTATGTACGGGGATATCGTCTCAAGCACTGTCTGGACGTATTGAGCATAAGTGATGCCGGGTGGATGATGTATAGGCACCTCTCTCTCGTAGCCACCTTCATCACAAAGTACCATCTTCACCTCCAAGTTATCATCCGAGTTTTTGTCGTTGTCCGCGACTAAGTCAACGGATGGCCAAGCAGGACAGACATCCAGAGCAACCTGACGCCAGCGAGAGCAGACTTGGGACAGTTTTCTCTTGTTGTATCCATTAGGCGACTGTTTGGAAGACGCAGGAGTCACAGCGATCTTGAAAATGTGGGC
The DNA here is from genome assembly GCA_025200755.1 of Ceratobasidium sp. C01. NCBI lineage: Eukaryota > Fungi > Basidiomycota > Agaricomycetes > Cantharellales > Ceratobasidiaceae > Ceratobasidium > Ceratobasidium sp. C01. The sequence continues at coordinate 18,714 of JANWGL010002285.1, read as the reverse complement.
GAGTAGTTCTGAAGGTAGCAGATTGACCAATGAGATACACGAGTTCCTCTTTTTCTTCAGCATCGCTTGTGCTCTACGAAAAGCAAGCTCCCCGTGCCCAAGGGTCTCAAGGTTGCTCTCAACCGTAGCCACAAGTCCTGGATGTGACTTCACTGCAAAAGGAGTGCATGTTGATTCCAGGAGTGTAGTAGCGTTGACATAGGCTTGGATCGCTTTGGAGAGTTGGACTCGAGTGTCGATCCATCGCTGCAAGGCCGTAGGAGGGTAGATACGCATCTCAAGCTCCATCTAGACCGCCGTTTGCGTTAGTATACACCTCGATTATGAGGGGAGAAACCAGAAACCATACGATTATTTGGATAGCTAGGAAAATGAAACCACAAGGGGAAACGCTGAGAATAATGTGAATTTCCGCTTCGATTAACCAGTACGCCGCAAACTTGGAGGTAATAGGGGGGAATTACACGGCAAAAAGAGATTTCAAAAATGCAAATAGAGTGATGTTGGAGCAAGGTTTGGGGAGACGCCAAGCATGGGGAAAAAGTCAGTCACGTGAACGGCCCATGATCTTATCCAAAGGTAGGAATCACGCAGATGCCACTAACCTTATCTAACCGCCGAAAAGATGCCGTGACACCGTCACGATTTCCTATGCAAAGACAACAAGTCGACCAAAATTCATAAATCGAACTCCGAAACCATGTACTACGGACCTCATAATGCATGTCCATCCATTTTTTAGCTCAAAATTCGACGAGCCTGAGTACTAGTATACAGAGTGAGATGGGTTTGACCGTGAGAATCTTCCTTTATCATGTGACTCTGTGACTTTTGTACTTTGATGTGTTATTCGCTGCAGCAGTAATTAGTTATTGATTTTCCCGTAATCTACCTTAGAATGTCTTGTTTTACCATATGCGCACTGATCCTGGCGTTTACGGTATATTTGTATGAGATTACTTGCCTCTAGGCAATTTGGGTATTGACACCAGATCACACACGAGGTCACACTTTGCGAATCACGTGCTCTTATCTATCAATCTACGAGCAACTAGTTTTGCATACTAGTCCTCGGGCTCATCAAGTTTTGAGCTGAAAAATGGATAGACATGCATTATGAGGTCCGTATTACATTATTTCGGAGCTCGATTTATGAATTTTGGTCGACTTGTTACCTTTGCATAGGAAATCGTGACGGTGTCACAGCATCCTTTCGGCGGTTAGATAAGGTTAGTGGCATCTGTGTGATTCCTACCTTACTCGCGAAATCGCCTAGCGGGTGAGCGTAAAATATACAGGATGAGATTTTTCAGCGGCAAACATGGATGTATTCGAACGTGTTGAAGTTGGCGAGGTGTTTGCATCATGAGGATCAGCGCTAGTGAGTTTTCGTATTCTCGCTTTGGTAGATAGATATCAACGTAGGACGACGTCAAGTGATCCACCCATCCCGCAGATTGTGTTTTACCAGGCGGGAATTGGGAGTGAGCAGAATATGTATGCCAAATACGTAGAAGGGGCCATTGGAAGCTTGTTAGGTATGTATTACATTGCCACCGAGTTTTTCCGTGGTCATTGAATAACTAACCTGGGGGGTTGGTCTCGTTAGCGGAGAAAGTGCAGGAGGCCTATGCGTTCATCGCTCAGTGAGTACCAACTTTCACACGCTACACTCTCCGGCCTAACCCCTTGTAGTAATTATTTTCCAGGTGGCGAGGTACGTCATCGTAAGATTCGATCAAGTATCAAGGATTCTCAAGGATTACCGTCACCGACCTGGAAGCCGGCCAGGACCGGGAAACCGGCCACTCGCCGTTTCTCGAGTATTGGATGGATTTAAATGATCTAAAATGTGCCAGAAATTCTTCACCGTGTAAAACAAGCCACAGAGCACTTTGAACAACATTCTAGTGCCCATTTCCCATAGGGTTTGAAGTTTGTTTCAGCGGTTTGGCCTGTTTTGAGCAAGAGGCTTAGCAAATTTGCCGCTATCTCATTGATAAGGTATCGTGTACAGTTTTTATCAATTGTAAGTAAAATGTGAGCCTTTTCGGCGAATCATGCACAATATACTGACCCGAAGTATGATTTGTGAGATAGTATGCTATTGGTACTGTGACGGGCGCCCGCCCAAGATGCCCTAACCACACTTCCGACTACTTCAAAAGGAACAGGTCCCCACTTGCAGCCATAATAAGCAGTCGCGCCATGGACGATTGCCCCGACTCTGCACTTTTCCTCCTCGATCTTGCCCTATTTTGTCTTGCGGACATGTGAAAAACTGTTTCTGTAGCAAATGGTATATCTCAACACCCAATGTATTAGCTTTATGGCTGCATCGACTGATTTGACCTCCAATGATACAATTATACGCCTCCGAGACACGATAGTGTGTCTCCAAGTGCTTGAAATCGTGAGTAACGACAGGCCACCCAAAAAACTATCACGTGGCCGGCTTCCCGGTATTTTCACGATTTCCGTCCACCTCGTTGTTCATTCCATAACGCAAGGACCAGACGGTGTAGAAATCTACAAGAAATCTATAATATGTAATGTGGCCTCCTCTGTCGAATGAGTGCGAAAGGTCTAGATAAATCTTTGTACTAGATCGGATAATGCTGTATGAACAAAATCCGGCCGGTTTCCCGGTCGGTGACGGTATATCTAGGTATTCTTATTTGGATTTTCGAGGGGGGCGTATACTGCGCGCATGGTCGCTAGTTTCATTGTAAGCTAGATTCGGCCTCCACAACAAAGCCAAACTAATGAAGCGCTTGTAGGGATATATTGGAATCTTAGACCATACAACGGTGGACTCGTTTGTCGATATATTTACTGCTACACAAAAGAAGAATAAGGCACAGGATGATGTTGGTACGTGCAGAAGTTCAGTTGATCCTATTTATTCGCTCATGCAGTAAGTACACCACTTGAGGTGAACAAATGAGTTTATGCTGACTTTATGATAATCAGGTTATGGTTTACCATCAATCATTACTCGGTCGGCCAAGGTACACCAGTTGTTTGATTTCTCGGATAAATTACTGGGGCCCCACATTGAGCGCGCATTGCATGCGATGTCATTGAATGAGGACCGAGAGGACTTCGTACGTTCACTACTAAAGCGTCTCCACAGTTGTCTAACAGCGTATTTTTAGCCAGTAACCAAATATCATCGGACTGGGAACGGAGAAGAGCGTGGCCAGCAACTGCGCCAGGTGAGATAGGCTTGCAAAGGAAATTGCTTGGGATATATGCGTCTAATCTTTGCGATGACATAGGTATGGTTCCCCGGTTAGCACACAGACGTGAGTATAAGATATCCATGAGCTGGAATCAGTGCGCTAAAAAGACATTAGGTCGGTGGGGGTTGGCAAGATCATGACCTTTCAGACATCGCCTTGATGTGGATGATTGTGAGTAACTCGGCGAACCGCACCATAATTTTGTTTACCAATCCCGTTCGCATAGGCGAACATTGAACATACTCTATCGATCGACTTCAAGTACTGTAAAGCTCTCCCCCGCCCAATCGCAGAATGGGGTGCGCAGATTGCACACAATTCTGTAGATGGGTTATACAAACTCGCAAAGTCCGTCCCTCGCGAACTGTCACTCGACCCAGCAACACATGAGGTGATGCACCCTTCAGTATTGAGGGAAGGGTTCCGCTCTCCCGCAGCCGATGCGTGGATCCGAGACCATCACGAACGGCTCGTAGCTCTCCTTCCCCTTGAAGAAGTCTGTAAGACTTGGGCGTACGGGGAAGGTAGCACGCCTCAACGGATCGATACTTTGCAAGCCCAAAAGGAGCTGAAGAGCGAGCGAGCTGCGGTAAATGGTTGTTAGCGATGGGGCAGTAGGTATTGAGAAATACGACGCAAACGGAGGTTATGCGGGACGAGGGGGACGATCTGTTTATGAGGATTCGTGAGTGTCGAAGATTTTGGAGGAGATTGTGGGGAAGCGAGATTAACTGAGATAGTCCCGGAATAGATGATTCACGATTCACGTGGACGTTCGTTAGCATCCTGTAGTATACTACTCTCTTCCAATCTATCCTTTGTCCCGGCCAAACCTGTGCGCCTGGCGTGTATTTTCAGCGATTTTACTAGCTTCCTTGTTCTCCCCAAAACTGGGCGCACACCAGGGCGACAATGTGAGCGGCACCCTACTCCACCGACACCCTATCCATCTGACGGAGATCCAAGGGTGCAGTAACTCCGAATCACTGTAAGTTGCCCACTCTTGCCCCCGCGACGCTTGCCGCTAGTAATCCGTTAAGACCACACCTATGCCTCCCCCAAAACCTATATTTCTTAGCCGCGACGCCTGAAAGATATTTTTTTTGCACACACGCATAACTCCCGCAGATGAATGGATAAGTAGCATTGGATTCGCGTATTCTACAAACAAAATCTTTAGATTTCGCACCCCCCCGTACACCTGAGTCCCTTGGGGCCATACGGGCTCAGATTTTTGCACATTTGGCCAAATCGCTTTGACACCCGCCCTGACTGGTCCTCCCCGCTAAGAGTACAGTGTATAGCCAAAATGCCGTACTTTGCACGTCGTGTTAGCATAAGTAAACCTTCCAATGCCGAATTGGAATTGCATACCATTTCGGTTTCCGCCTTAAACTCCTTATATGCCTCACATACTTCGAGAGTAGCATCGTTATTCGGAAGGCCGTTACAATCGCATCTGCACTTAACCGTGGAGAGTGTGTGCTGCTGTTCAAGCACAACGACTTGATTTGTGTCGGCAGGCATCGCGAATGCAATGGTCGAACAGAATGTGATCATAGCGACAAGTGCTCTGATATGCATGTTCTGTGCCACACATATGTTACAGAAACAGCGCCGGTTAGCACACATAGACCTTAGCCAGTAGGGGGATAGAAGCTTACGATTATGTTGCAGAAACGAGTAGGAGTATGGACTGGTAATGAGCGTTCGTGCCGACTCTTTTATATCTGAAGTTCACGTATACTTCCACGGGACGGACTTGGCCTGAAGGTACCCGGGTACCATGAGTCCGCACATCAACTGGCTTCCACATCCGAGAGTTCGACGATATTTTCGGCTACAGGGGAACTGGCTCCGGGCACCTGCACCCGTTGAATGGGACTAGGTCCGACTGCTAGGCCGCGCATGACTGGAGGTCGGACTGAACTTCTGGTGTCATTTTGGTGCAGGGCCGTCCCTGACCGCGCGAGGTTTACCGAGTCGGCACGTTGAATCCTTTGAATTGGTTCAGGTGAATCGGGTAGGGCGATAGAGGTGCGCGCACCGGGATGACACCGGGGGTCAAGTCCGGCTCCCGGTTATTCGAGGCTTGACAGTCGGACCTAGTCCAATTCAACGGATGCAGGTACCCGAAGCTAGTACCCCACGTGATGCCGACTTTTTTTTTTATTTATTTTTAATACTATATTTATACTGCTACAACATAAAGAAAACGCAGTGCGAGAAAGGGTGAGGACGTAACGCAGTGTCGTAAGGACGTAACAAGAAACCGATATGGTGGTGGAGTCTAAGAGATGAGGACCGCTCCTAAGGAGGTAAGGACTGTATACTACTACTAACTAACTAACTATTCGGTCGGAACGCGCCGGAAGCGGCGAGGAAAGTGGCCATGGCAGTAAGGCCCGAGGGTTCGAATGCTTCTCTCAAGAGGAGGGGACGGGATCGCCGCCTGAGTTTCATCCGGGCTACGGCATGGAGGGGGCAGTCAAGGAGTACGTGCCTTATAGACTGAACCGCCACTCGGCCGCAAGGACACCCGAAGTCGTCATCAGGGCGGAAGCGCTGGGAGTACTCACCGACGAACGCATGGCCAAGGATGACCTGGATGAGGGTGGTGTGCGTTCGCCGGGAGCCCTCGAAGGACGCGTGGAACGGATCGAGGCGCGTGGAAGGCGGCCTATTGAGGGTCAACGTGACGTGTGCGGAGTGGGGGGCCGAGGCCCATTGGTGCCGCCAGCGTGTGAGCGATATCTGCTTGTTTCGCATGCGTGCCCAAGTAATCGATCGATCGAAGAGGGGCTCAGGGTCCGCCATGCCTGCCTGATTAGCGAGCAGGTCGGCCCGTTCGTTGCCCGAGATCCCCTTGTGGCCGGGGACCCAGTATACCTCCACCGATGCACGTGGGTTGTCGCGTAAGAGTCTGTCAACGGCCTTTCGGAACTTCCGTGACTGGAGTTGGCCGGGGTGGGTACGTAGGCTCGTGATCTGCTGGACTGCAGCGATATTGTCGGCCATGAAGATGACAGAGGGGCGAGCGGTCTGGGCAGCGAGTGTGCATGCCCGCCTAGCTGCAAGCGCCAGCCCCGCCATCTCAGCGTCGTAAACGTCCGTTCGGCGGCCCAGGGAGAGGGTGCCCTGAGCCACCTCGTTGCCTCGGTGGTCGATGACGTAGGATGCTCCCACGCACCTGATGCCGTTCTGGATCCGGCGAGAACCGTCCGAGAAGCACGTGAAAGACCCGTCCAGCTCGGCTGAGATGATGCGGGCCTGGGCTTGGGTGACATAAGCCGCTCGGACGTCCTTGTCGGCGTTGGGCGGTGGGTAGATGACGTTGAGGCGTGGTCCCCAGGGGTGTGGGGACTCCCAGGGAGGGGACAGGTACGGGACAACGGGCTCTGCATCAGGGACGCTGTAGGCGGCGATACTCTCGATGATCGTGTGGGGGGCACCGGGAGGGGGATGGGGAGCAGATCTTCGACTGGCGGACCAGGAAGCCGGAAGGCGGGCGGCCACCTCGGAGCGGTGAGCAAGCTGACGTAAACGTACAGCCGCGTTCATGGTGAACCGCTGCAGGACGAGGGGGATGGGCATGATGGCCGCCACGTGTTCCATGGCTGCAATGGGGGACGTACGAAAAGCGCCTAGTAGCCAACGAAGGCCTAGATTTTGGGCGCGTACAAGGGGTTCGATCAGGGACTTTTGGAGTTTGCCGGTGTACCAGACAGTTGACCCATATGTGAGGACGGGGATGACGCACGTGACGTAAAGGAGGCGGGCGTGGTTGACCGACAGTCCCCTCACCGTGTTGGCAAGGAGCTTGATCGCGGCGAGGGTAGACTTGGCCTTGGTCGCCATGGCCTTGATATGATCCTTCCACTGGAGGCGCCGGTCGACGTAGAGACCCAGCCACCGTAGGAACGGCTGCCCGTGGAGTACGTGGTTGCCGCCGTCTGGGCGTGTAAGGTTGACGTCGAGGTTCTCGTCGATCTCCCTCTTGACCCTGGGGCGGGCAAAGTGGAGGAGTTCGGACTTCTCCAGGTCAAACGAGAGACCCAGGGCGCGCAGGGTGGGGCCGCAGTAGTCATCGGCCGCCAATTCGAGGAGCGTGACGTTGGCAGCCTGGGAGTCCGACACCGCGAGGAGTGTGAAGTCATCGACGAAAGCCCTGATCGATATCCCATCGATCGCTCGGCAAGAGAGAAGCAGGGGAAGGGAGTAGATGGAAGAGAGAACGGGAGATAAGGGAGAGCCCTGAGGAAGACCGACGCAAGCCAAAATGAAAGAGGGGCCCAGTGCACCATCAATGCGAAACTGGGCTGTACGATCGGAGAGATAAGAAGCGAGCCAATCACAGAGTAGAGCGGAAAAACCCAACCGGCGCAGCGTGAAGAGGAGGCGCCGGTGGTTGACGTGGTCAAAGTACCCTTTCACATCCAACGTAAGCAGCGAGGCCTTCGAGCCCTGGGCCCAGGCGGTCTGGACATCGTGCACCAGCACCGCCCCTGCATCGACGCATGAGGAGTTGTCCCTACCCCCAAACTGCGTGAACGGGACAAGCCCGTGACGACCTATCTCAAAAAGAACACGTGACGCGATTATCTTTTCGAGGCATTTGGAGAGGGTTTCAAGAAGCGAAATGGGGCGATACGAACGAGGGTTTGACATGTCCGGCTTCTTCGGCTTGGGCAAGACAGCCACCACCGCAGCTCGGAGGCACCTCGGGTGATAACCCAGCGTGAGGCAGCCGTTGTAGAGCGCTACCAGGGCCACGTGATGCCGACTCAGCTTTCCTTTCCGAGCCATCTTGGTGATTAGTTCATTCTATGGGCGAGAGTAGGTTCGAACGCCGACAGGGAGGTGGATCTGGCGGTTGAGAGCGATGGCCACGAAGAAAACACAAGCGAGAGTGAGGGAAAAGGCGGATCCGACGGTGTGCGTAACGGAGACAAACTTGGGTAACGGATGTCACAACTGACAAAATCGAGCGCCGATTGCCCAGACCTTGAGGTACATGCTGATGCAAGAAATGGTGGGCTCACGTCTTAGGTGCTCTTCAGATTTCAGCCTCCCCAACCGCCAAACGCTCATAGAATGCCGAAAATTTTTAACCAGATGCTCTTCTCGTTGATGTATTCGTGTTTGCCTGTTCAGAACTTGATAGTAGGGACGTTGGGCACGACCACTATTTCGTAGTGGAGTTCCGAAATGTCGTAGAGTGGACGCCACAATTTGCACTAGCAGTTTATAGGAAAGTCGGCGCCATCCACGACAATTCGGTGGAGCCTACGTCACTATTTGGCCACGACATAGTCGTCGTGCCCAACCTCCCTAGTTTGAAGTTTGGGGGTTGTGAGGGGACAAACTAAATTCGGCGGTGCAAGGAGTGGTATAACACTGTATGCAACTAATTTATGTAACACTTTTGGGGCCTCTTCCGATATGGATCTTTTCGTGAAGTCCAAAATGTCGATACTAGCAAGATACTAGCACCAGTTTCCTCCGAGGACACCTCAGTTGTCACAACTTTGCTCTCATGTTGGCAAGAGTAGAGATCGGCTGGAAGAATATGAACTTTGGTGAGTACATGCGTTGCTAAGGTCGTACCTTACTGGGCGAGGACGCCAACCCACACTTTGGCTTTCTTTTTCTGTTAACTCAAGGCGAGTCGATAGAGGTGCACGCACAAAAAATGCGATCGAGAATCCAATTTAGCACCTGGTTATGTGAGACCTGACAGCCGTACCTGGTTCTTCCAACGGGTGGGGGTTCCCGGAACCGGTTATGTTGTACTAAAAATATCATTAACTTATTGCATAGCTGCCGATACCGGTCAAGTGGTGTGCGGATTCACGGTACCTGGGTGCCCTCAGGCCCAGGGCGACCCACGAAAGTATACCGGACTTTCATATATAAGTGACTCTGCACGAACATGTATCACCAGCCCAGACCCCTCCAATTATCCGTTTCCATAACATAATTCGGTAATTGTCTATTTCCCCGCTGATTGTGGTGTGCATATGCTAATCGGCACTTCTACTTACCATATGCGTGTTATAGAATATGCACATCAAGGCACTTGTCACCATGGCCTCCGTTTGCTGGGCCATTGCGTTTGCGATGCCCGCTTACGCGGACCAAGTCGTCGTTGCCGGACAGCAAAATACGTTCTCCACGGTTTTCTGCGATTGCAAGTGTGGTAACCCGAGCGTATCGAACAGAGAGGCCACTTTTAATGTATGCATCCTATCCAACGGGGTGTTTAATGGGGGAACCCAAAAGGTGGGTGCTTTTGATTAAACATTCAAAGATTTGCTATGACCAAACTAACGTGTAACGCAGTGTACGCTTGATGGAGAGAATCAGTCAGAACGGGTGTCAAACCGATTTGATCAAATGTGCAAAAAGTTGAGCCCATATGGCCCTCGGGGACTGGCCTGCATGGGAAGCTGCCAGATCTAGCTCGGTTATTTGTACGGCGAGCAAAGCCAATGTTAGTAGCGCACATGCTATGCGGAGGCTGTATCAAAGTCTGTGTGTGTAAAATAAATGTCTTGCGAGAAACAGGATGTAGGCGCTTAAGGTTCAGCCCACTTGGGCCCTTGAATTTATGCGCGTAATTTTGAGGGGAAAAGATACGAACTGAGATGCTTTTGAAACGCATAATTTGGCGTTGATGTTGTGTTGTGTGATCCAGTCCTGTGACTAAAGTCAAGTTCTCGCGGAAGATCTTTCGTGTACCAACTTGCATTCGTGAACGCTCTATGCTGTAGCCCAATAGGACATTTAGCTACAATGAGCGTAGGATCCTTGACCCCAAAGCCAGTCGGAAATACCAAAACAAGGCTAAGTACCCGCGAAACACGACATAGTAAATATATGTATATGAAGGAGGCCTAAGCACATAGTATTCAATGCGGAACGAACAAACATGTTAGGAAACGAGAACCGGGGGTTCAGTCACAAACTGATCAATCTTAAAATTGTCTGAGTGGATTTACAGTACATATGGAGACAATTTCAGGCCGTGAGCGCAGCAAAGGTGTCGTTTAATAATGTTTAAAATCCACTCGTTCAGACATAAGTTCGTTCAGCCGCATGCCAAACTCTGACGTAGAATCGATAGGTTCGCCTACCTCGAGGCCATTTACTTCACCTTGAACGGCGAGCATGCAACTGCACCTCGCTAACGACAGTCTGCGACAAGGAAGAGCGAACACTGCGTCGTGAAACGCTTCTGCCGTGCCATGAATAGTACAGCTATCGAACTGGAGCCTATCCAGCTGAGGGACCGTATCTGTGGCGCCCGCTAATGGCAAGGTCGAAAAGTGTTCGACTCGGAGTAGGCTAGCTAGGGCGTGAAGCTCGGAGGGACGTAGCTTAGCCTTTGAAAGTGTAAGAACCTTTATGTTCGGAACTTGGCCCATGACGAAATACAATAGCTGAACTAGTGCTTCTCCCGAACACGTCTCCGAGAGAGTGAGATTGAGTTTGTTAATGTTAGCTCTGCTAGCAAACGAGTGCAATGATGCGAGCGTATCAAGATCGTTAATAGCGCCATAGAGGCAGAGTTGGACTCCGCCACGCCCGGGGGAAATGATCGACAGCAGTCTCGCGGCATCAAATTCTTCGAATGACAACCCCTTCAGGTGCTCGAGTTTTACGGGTTCTGGAGTCACGGCGTCCAGGGTGGTAGGTATCATAGTTCGCACAAGATAGAGGTATTGTAGGTTAGGGCAGGTCTGCAATATCCGCGCGAGTTGCGCCAAAGTAGGGCAGCAGAGGACGGGGAGGTCTTTCAACCAAATAGAGACAAGCTTGTTAAAAGCAACAGAAGAGCAGTCGAGCCCCACGGAGCGCAACGATAATTTGTAAGCATGCCTCAGGTATTGGCATAGGCGGTCGCTCGCCTGCGAGTTCGTTTCAGGAAAAGCTAGAGTGGCCTTGTTGACTGATAAGCCGAGCTCGTGGAGGGATCCGGGCGATCCTTTCTCCAGCCAGCACTCGAGAAAAGGCTGTAGTTGCTCGATGCATTCAGCAGAGAGATTGATGTAGGAAAGTTGCTTTATGTACGGGGAGATCGTGTTTAGCACCATCTGAACGTATTGAGCATAGGCGACGCCGGGAGGGCGATGTACAGGCACCTCTGTTTCGAGGCCACCTTCATCACGAAGTACCATCTTCACCTCCAAATTATCTTCCGAGGTTCCGAAATTGACCGTGACCAAATCAACGGATGGCCAAGCAGGGCAGACCTCCAGAGCAATCTGACGCCAGCGAGAGCAGACTCGGGACAGTTTTCTCTTTTCGTATCCGTTAAACGATTCATGTGAAGACGCGGGGTCCACGGCAATCCTGAATATATGAGCGAGTAGCTCAGAAGGCAGCGCATTGACCGGCGAGATGTACGAGTTCCGTTTCTTCTTCAGCATCGCCTGCGCGCTATTAAAGGCAAGCTCTTCGTGCCACAGGGTCTCAAGGTTACTCTCGACCGTGGCTACAAGTCCTGGATGTGACTTTGCTGTAAAGGGGGTGCACATTGACTCGAGAAGTGTAGTAGCGCTGACGTAGGCTTGGATCGCTTTGGAGAGCTGGAATCGAGCTTCGACCCATCGCTGCAAAGACGTAGGAGGAACATTGCCTATATCAGGCTCCATCTAGACCACTTTTCATATTAGTATACGACCTGATTATAAGGGGAACGAATTCTATGCCATACAATTATTCAAATGGTCAGGAAGGGATGAACGCAAGGGCAACTTTGGAAGTTGATATGGATTTCCCGCTGCTATTTGCCTGTGCACTGTAGACTTAGATGGAAGTAAGCGGCAAAAGTTTCAAAATATCGCGCAAGAGGTTGATGATGGAGCAGAGGTTCAGAATACGCGCAAAGCACGTGGAGAAGGCAGGCCACATAAACGGGCTCGTGATCTTATCTTATCTCAGAAGCGGATGGATTTGTTGCGGTTGTAATGGGTTACCAGCACATTCCATTCAAGCTTCCGGAGCCTCCATCGTATTTAAGCACTTTTCTAATCGTGAAACCGCCTAGCAAATAAACATTTATTATGCATAAATTTCAAATGCCGGAAAGGAGACGGGTTAGCCGTACCGGCAAACATTTGCCGGCGAATAAGCGCCACCTCAAAGCTGAACCGAATAGATTCGATCCCAATCTCATTGATCTTGTCAATCCCTTAGATCACCATAAGCCGGTTCGGTAAACACACCCCCACCCTCCACCTCCCCACCACCATGCCCCTCACAGACGCCCTTTCCTACCTCCCCGAGCTCCCAATCGGCGGCAATTCGACAAACGGCACAATACCCATCCCCGTATTTGGAGACCTACCTGCACCGTTTGATATCCTCGGCCTTGTGACGTTTTCCCAGACATCGTTTACGCTCGTCAGCAGCTCTTATATCGCGTGGCAGAACCTCACGCAACAGGTACGTTGCCCGTTCAATTTGTGACTGAGAGTTGATGGGTTTGCTCCATGGCCGTAGCTAAGGGCAAACGAACAACTCGGCTTGGACATTATCGCCTCGCTAAACAACCGCTCAGAGTCGATTCTTGAAATCGAAAAAGAAGAGGGCGAGACCACATCCCAAACCGCAGCGCTTGTGAGGTTCGTTTCAGCGTGCCCGTGATTAAGAACCCTTTAAGCGCTAACACGCCGTTTATTGATAGCACCTATGACGGAATCATATACCGGATTCGTTCGATCAACAACGAGCCGTTTTGGCGCCGGTGGGTGATGGCTAAACCCATTGCAGACGAGTTAAGGGAGTTATCTGCGAGGGCAGAAAAGGAGTATCAATTGTACTTGGTGAGTTGGTAACTTCGTTACACGAGTATGTTGTTTGACATCGTTATGCTGGATATTTATAGATTAAAGTTAACATGGCGATCTTCGCTGACGCTGACCGCGCAAGGTATGCTCTGCTTCATGCGCTCTAGGAAACCATGCTAACTGCTTATCAGGGATGGCGTAGAGAAATTACAAGGGAAAATGGATAGGATCCTAGAGCTGCTCGCTGCCAAGTCGAGCTGAAACTTAACGACACGGCGAAAAGGTTCCCGTTGTTTGTTCTGAAACCTTCATTGTAGTATATTTTTCAATTGTATCCATTTCGTTCGGGTTGATTGGTCTTGCGAGGCTTTCGGCCAAGCTGCAGCAAATGAGGCCGGATTACATCCACTCCGTCAAAAACAGGACGGCTAGGTCTAGTAAATTGCAAAGCTATATCCTTCTGTGGCGGTTGGCGGCCGGGTTGATTAACAGAACTCGGTCATAGCCTTAACTTAACTAAACACAGCCTTGAATGGCAATGTATGCGCGCCCAAACGAACGATGAGATGCTAATCTCACTTCCATTTACACAGGAGATACATAGGCGTGGAGCGACCAAGAGGGATTGGGACTATTCGTGTCTAGGATGCCGGGGGCTCAGCTTTACTGCGAGATCCTGCGCATACCCACACACCATCAAGGTGGGATTCCTGCGAGGCCTGATCAGAGTAGATAGAGAAGAAAGTAGCAAGCGACGTACCGTAAGTCGAAGGTCGGGAAGATCGCCGATCCGGCCACATATTACAGTTTTCCAAACATGAAGCACTAAATAGGGGGACTTACAGGAAACGGCACTTGCAATGATTCCCCATTATGGCCGGTTCTAGCATATACGATTTGGAGCTGCCTGTCGAGCACAACCCAGGGGACAAGCAACGCGTCGTGAGCTCGGGTTATAGTCACACGTGTCTCAAGTCGTCCAGCGTATCGTATTTCGGCCTAAAATCTTGGCGCGAGTCTTGAAATCTTAGGCATACTAAGGCATACCTATCAACGTTGATTTTACGTTGGATCAGCCCTGGTTTCACCCCAGGTAAACAGTAGCCCTCTCCGTCCCGCCTCTGCCTAGTTCGTGCCCTGGCCTGAAATGAGGGGACACACAATTATCTGGACCCGTGCTCCGAGCGGGTGCCGAGAGCCCTGTGAGCACTATATGTTTGTCGATACGTATGCCAACTAGTAACGATGAATTCCAGGATACCAGTTAGTCTGGCGTGTGCGGTACTAGTGGAGAAACCCGGAGCCACCAACTCGGGGTGAGGACCACGCCTCTCAAATGGCGTTAGACTAGCTGAACAGCGCGCTGGTGTGATGAGCACACGGCAAAGTAGGGAACAATGGAGATGAAGAAATAGCCTAGGGACATGCACAGTCCTCGCGCCATCGCCGTCCTCGTGTCTGGCCGCGCGTGTCACGTGGTCTCCGAATAGGCCCATGCCTCCTCGGCAGGCTCCGTCCCAATAGCCCCCATAACTAGGAAATGCAGACACGGTAGTGATTGTCGGGAATAATACGAGCTCCCCGCTACTATGGTTCAGTCTATCGCGAACTTAGAGAGAAACAAACGACACAAGTGAGCATTAGAGAATTGTGCAAAGGTCAACGAAAGGTCAACGGTTAGGGAGATGCACCAGGTCCGCAGGGAGAACAAGCCGCGTAATGGGTTCATGATTCTATAATTATCATAGTTGATTTACAATCTAATGAGCTACAAGTAGATAGCATTTAACCCTCCAAACTTCGCTATAGTATATGCGAAAACGCCTGAAACTTCCTATGCCCCTCAACGTCCATTCCTTTCATAGAGCTACTTGGTAAATCAGTTCGCTTTATGCATTGAATTTCAAACGCCGGGAAGGTGATAAGTCAATCGCACAGGGAGAGGTTTATCACAGGCGCCACCTCAAGGCTGATCTTGTCAAGGTTGCCAATCCTTTAAAGCAGCGCAGGCCAGCGCCCAACCTGCATCTCCCTCCCCCCGCCATCATGCCCCTTACAAACGCCCTCCCCAACCTCCCCCAATTCCCGATCAGCATCAATTCGACAAACGGCACGATACCCATTCCTGGATTTGGAGATCTCCCCGCACCGTTCGATGTCCTTGCCCTTGTGACATTTATACAGACCTCGTTCACGCTTGTGAGCAGCTTTTATATCGCGTGGCAGAACTTCACGCAGCAAGTATGTCGCTTCGCTATACGTGTGATCTATGGCTAATGGGATTGCAGCTTAGAGCGAACGAACAACTCGGCTTGAACATTATCGCCTCGCTAAAGAGTCGTGCGGCCTCGATCCTCGAAATTGAAAAAGGGGGCGATCAGAGGCCCCAGACCATGGCGCTTGTAAGGTTTGTTTCAATGTCCCAGTATCAACATATCCTTCAAGCGCTAACATGTCGTTTGCCGATAGCACCTATGATGGGATCATTGAGGAGATTTGTGATATCAACGACGAGCCGTTTTTGCGTCGATGGATCATGGCTGAACTCAACGCGAATAAGTTGAGGAAATTATCGGCAAAGGCAGAGAAGGAGCATCAATTGTACTTAGTAAGTTGATGGGCACCGCTGCATGGATGTCATTTGACATCCCTATGCTTGGTATTTATAGATGAAGGTCAACGCGGCGATCTTTCTTGATGCTTTCCGTGCGAGGTATGCCTAGTTTCACGCGCCTCAGAAATGTATGCTAACCGCGCTTCAGGGACGGCGTGGATAGATTACAAGAAAAGATGGACCGGATTTTAGAGTCGCTTGCTATTAAGTCGGGTTGAAGTTTTATGACTCCGGCAAGGGCGTCCTCGTTGTTTGTTATGAAATCAAAACTCCATTGTAGTATATTTGCCAACCGTGTCCATTTCTTTCCACTTTGGTTGTTCTTACATTACTCTTCATGCCGCTACTAAGATCTTAGCTGTTCGCATTCTCGACGAAGTTGCACCAACTGGGTACAGGATTTCACTCGTTCAAGGGTTGTACGGCTGAGTGTAATCTTTTACTAGGCTACATTCTTACGAACGGTTATGAGGTCCTAGCGACTGATTTGACGTAATACCTGAGTCTTCGATATGAGCGATGATAGCCTTACAGTAAATGGCAATAAATGCGTGTTCGGGAGCTTGATAGGACATAAATTTCAGTTTCATTTACATGTGAAAGATACGTGGGTACGGAGCGAACAAGATGGACTGGAACTATTTGTGTTCGGGGTGGTGGGGGGTCAACTTTGCGGCGAGGTCTTGTGCATACCCACACATTGTCAGGGTGGGATTCCTGCGAGGTTCGGTCAGAACAGACAAAGAAGAAAGCAGCCAACAACGTACCAGGAACCCGAGGTTGGGAAAATCGCTGCTCCAGTCACATACTAGTCCCAAACGTACGTTAAGATTAAATAGTACATTGAGGCTACCGGGGTACTCACCACGTTCGATACACCCTTGAGCTTGTAGTTTTCATCAACAGGGCAATTATTGTCCTTTCCGAGAGGCATCAAGGATGCTTCATGAACAATACCTTCCATTCGGATAGTATCCGGTCCCGGGCGAGCAGTCGCCCAGTAGGGCTTCTTCTTTGCACCCTTCGGGTCATGCCACCACTGGATGGGGCTACCACCTGACATAACTTCGATAGCTTGGAACGTAGCCTCGTCCATTTGTTCCCAAAGCTCCAGGTCTTTCTTGTCGAGAGTAACTTGCAGAACGCAGTTGGCTGTGGGGTCTTTTCCTCCAGGGGATGGGTTGAGACGGAAGAAAGACTCCGGATTATCTTCGCTGAGTTCGCCCAAGGTTGCGCAAACTGGATATAAGAGTTTAGGCACCGTCTCAAATGTTCTGTCAGTGAGAGGGGCGTACCAAAGATAACCCAATCTCTCGAGTCCTTCAGTTGTTCGTCGCTGGCGGCAGCGGCATAATCCTATTTCGGGTGAGACGAACGAGCACCAAAATTAGGATATATGCGCATATTACGAAACGTTGACATACCGGGCAGAAGCGGGCAGCGTCTTCAGCATCCTGCTCAGGATCGGGCGAGGCGACGGCGGTAACTTGGATGTGGTACTGAAGCTGACTCTTCGGGTGCTTTCCGGACAGGTACTCGGCTCCAATCTCAATACTCTTCTCCTTCAAGTCCTTGAATGCGCTTCGCTTGACACGACCGACCAAATGGGTTAAGAAATGGCCGGTGACCGTACGACCGGCATTCGAGGCTAATTGTGGGACGTGCTGGAAACTGTTGAGCACCAGAGTCGTACTAGGGAATGCTCCTGCGCAGAGAATAACCTTCGTGCGATCCGGTCGTACAGGAAGGTCTGTGTGGCGAGAAGTGCGGACGAATTTCACTGATTCTTCTTTTCCGAGACTGGGTGGTTGTGGTGGGGGGAAGCCAACTTCAGTGATGAGATAATCGACGGCAGTATTGGTGACGAAGAGAAGTGGGGCTCCCTTGCTTTGCGCGGCGAGTTTCTGCTGTCGCTTGTACTGCCCGAGAAGAGGGCCGGGCGTGGAGAACTTGGTGAAGTGAATGGTCGTAGTTTTAGCGATCGAAGAAACAGCCATAGGGGCCGGGTAGGTGCCACCCTGGTCCGCCGAAGGGATCTTCTGATCCTTCACGCCTTTCTGCAGGCGCTCGTCGATTTGAGTCTGCAGCTTCGCATACGGTTCCCCGATTTCGTTGGCGCTGGTGACCCGCAATAACTTCGTCGCCTTAGCAAAGAATTCTGGCTTTTGTGCTGTTTGGATGAGGGACTCCGGCCAGTTCCGCATCAAGTCCTTGGTTGGACTTGGTGACCAAGCGGACCAAAAGGTCGAGCGACCGCCGAAGAAAGGACAGGATCCATGCACAAACTTGACTTCGCTGGTGTAGGTCTTTTTGGAAAGGGTAAACGGGAAAGTCTCGCTGGGTCCGCCAAGGGTGAATTTGAATGGAAGCGGTAGGTTTTGAAAGTGGTCGGGGAGCCAAAAGTCTGGGTACAGAATATCAGAATAACGGAATGCTTAAACGAAACATAGGGAGTTCATAGTACATACCTCCTCTCTCGAGACAAAGTATCTTTTTGTATGGGTCACGTTTTAGCGTCTCCTCAATAAATGCAAGGGCTGTGAACTGATTTGGAAAGACTGGAGTTAACGAACTATCGTAGTAGAGTGTGCGTGTTTATGCTTACACCCGATCCTACAACAATATAGTCAATGTCCTGAGAGTGGTTGCAGATGTCTTCCCATGTCTCATCAGCGACAAGGTAATCTTTCGCAAACACCTGGCGGGCGCTCGGCGACTGCGTGGCAGAAAAAACTCAAATGTTAACAAAGAATTAGGTAGTCAACCCTTTCGTACGTACTTGAATACCTGGCTCGGGGAATCCATAGTTATTCAGAGGCTGGTGCAGAACTGGAGTAAAGTGTGGTTGAAACGATAATGGTCGGTCTCGCTGAGCATAGTTGGTCTTGCGAAGCGGGCGCTGAGCCTTCGGCACAGGAAATACGGTCCTGTTTTTCTCGTGTGTATCGTGTTTCTCCATATTGAACAGATACGAGAAAGAAAGGCGATGGAGTAGAGCAGCCCTGCCGTGAGGTATTTATATGTCGAGCAAGGCGCACCGGGATATCCTTTACAATAATAA
>JANWGL010002284.1:0-11134 GCA_025200755.1 Ceratobasidium sp. C01 | reverse complement strand
CAAGTGAACTCCCAAACAAAGAGAAGTTAGGTGACAAGTGATACAAAGAACAATGGTAGTCGTAGCACATAGCAACAGAAGTGGTAACAGAAATAGAAAGTTCGAAACGTTTACAGAACATGGACATAGGAACACCTAGAGAATGGAGTTGCTGATTAGCACCATTAGTGGTCGAATCCCAACATGACACATCAAATGAAAGCGATCACATGATCGTTTAACCCTTACACTGCCCCACTTTCGTATGTGACGACTATATCGACCTTTACTTGTCACCGACTTTGAACCACTAGACATTGGAAATATGCCATCTCGTGGACTAAGGAGATGCCCTTGCCTTATATGGTATCAACGGCGCCCGCGCGCTTTCGATCATCACTCTTACACTTGGCTTTGCTTCCAGCATCGTGGTTATGGTTGAGTCAGTGTATAATCAACCACAGTTCTTAGCTCTTCTGATCCCTGCTTCTATTATGGTGACTTCAACGCCGTTCGTCGCGGGTCCAACACGCCCACCACTACGCTCACCGATTCATCGGGCGAAGAGTATGATATCAACTGCGATTATTTTGAAGACTCTACTGCTCCAATACAACCAGCTGGCCTGCTCTTTGCTATTATGAACCGTCTTTTTATTATTGGCCAATGTATTGTTCTCATTCTTTCCGAAGTTGAATGGCCGCGGTCCCTTTTTGAGAATTTCCTCCCGGATCTTCAGCCTAGCCATGACGTTGTTATCCTCGGCGCTATTCAGATCTTGTAAGTACTAAACAGCCGACCGGAAATACGATAATTACTATACAGTAAAAGTCTGGGAGCAGCTGTTCTCTCCCATCACGTTCCTACATTTGCCCTCGTCTCCGCCTTCTTCCTCTTCGCCATTGGGTGTCTCGATATTCTCCTCGGCCTAATCTTCCGTTCTTCCATCAAGCCACCTCGAGCATTTTCTAATTCTGCCAACGAAAGACCCCTCCCCACTCACACAGAAAAGATCGAGAGCATATACTCAGACTCCACCCACTCCGGCAATCCCAAAAGACGCACCTTCAACCCGAGCAGCTACGACGCTGAGAAGCAGGGGCAGAGTGACAATTTCCCCGCGTATGGAGGAGACCTTGAGTATAGCAGTATGGCGGAGGAGAAAGCGAGTCTCCAAGGACAAGTAACTGTGAAACCTGAGGTGGACGCCCAGATCGTCCACTCTTGTTGCAAACCAGCCTGAGTGGAAGGAATAGCTCCAATTTTGACCAGAGGGCTGAACAAATCTAGGTTTCTCTGGACTTTAATACTAAGTTCTGAGTTCTATCACTATGACGGTTCCAAGTCTACCCTCCCCGAGGGGTCTTTCCAACTTGGTCGAGGCAGCACCCAGTCCCCCTCCGCTCAATCATTCTCAAGTTTGGCTGGAGCCGGCATACTCCCTAAGCACCATCAATATTGTACAAATTAACTCATTTAGGACTGCCTTGGGATACATTTGGCGCTACCTATTTGTATCTATTAGCTTGTATCCTAAACGCATAGAGTTTTCTAATCTCGGTGACCTTCCGCTTAAGGATTGTGGCAGGCTTACCGCTACTTTGCGAAAGTTCTTCCCGGTATCCTCGTGGATACAAGCAAAGATACGATTCGTAGGTCCATTCAATAGTGTTTGCCGTAGCGAAAAGCACAAAGACTTGGAACAAATGCAAGCAATCTCTATTCGAAAGCCTAAGCATACAAAAGATAAAATTCAATCAAAGTGGTATCATTGAACCGCCGGCGGATACTCTAAGCAAAAACATCATCATCAGTAATCAACCCCTTACAAGACAAACCAAAAATCAAAAACCCACCTAATAGCGTAGAACAACCACTCAAGCGCTATACGTCGAATCAAGATCTCCAAACTTGATATTCGAAAACTTGACAGTGGCACTCGCAGCGCTACTCTCCACATCCGACGGAACACCCGACGTCGTCGCACACGTCCCACGCGCAACCCCCGGCTTGGTCGCATCACCGTCCACAGGGTAGTTGCTATCCAACCAAAGCATGTTCGCCGCGTGGTCGTCCCAGATACTCATCACCAGGACCATTCCCTTGTCAAACGCCGTGCTCATCCCTCCGAATCCGCCCTTGGAGGTGAAGAGATCCGTGTCCTCGAACGCGGTCTTTTGGGCGGTGCAGAAATCGGGTGTGATCGAGTCGAATTCGGACATGCCGGAGACGTTCGTCTTTGAGTTTTGGATGACTTTGCCGCCTTGGACGTAGATACGACGGATCTCGGAGAGGTCTCCCGAGGCGGTACCGTCAGCGGTGATGAACTGAGTGACGACCGTGATCTTTTGAGTGGGGTCGACGGTCGAGCCGTAAAACGTCTTGTCGCCCATGCGGAACGAGTTAAAGTCGCATCCGGCGGGGTCGCAGATCCCGGAGCTGCAGTCGTCGCCCTCGCAGCGGGTTTGGCCGTCTGAGGTGCAGGGGTGGGGAGTGTAGGCGGTGGAGATGGAGTTGGCTTCCCAGACGTCCATTTCGGTGCAGCAGGTGCCGTATTGGCCGGTACCAGAGTTGGGGTCGTTGTCCGAGCCGGTCCAGCCGACGACGTTGGCCTGATTAGTTAATTAGTTAGTATGTGCCTGACTATTGAATAAGCGAATAAATGGCCGACCTCTCCGTTGATGAACTTGATGTCCTTCGGGCACTGAGCGTCGCAATAACCAGTTCCGTACTTGGCTCCCGCCTTGTTGCCGGTGTACTTGGACATACCACCGTCGGCGTCCATCTCGGAGAAGTAGAGCGCTCCGTTCAAGCCGCAAGGCAACTGCGAAACGTCGACGTCGAACGTAAACTCCTGGTTCTTGAGCTTGAACATCTCGTACGTCGAGTCGTCGCTGAGCAAGTACACGCGCGAGCCAACGTTCGATCCCTTAACGAACTGGAGAGAAAGCTCGCTCCCGCTCGTGGTGATACCATAAGTGCCGCTATAGTCGGCACCATCGAGAGCGCAGTTGGCGGCGCAGGTCGCACCGTCCGTGCAGATGGAGGCGTCCCAGGCGTTGCCGGTGTAGCAGTTGGTATAGCCCGAGGTGGTGTGGACCCAACGCCAGTTGGAGTCGAGTACGATTTTGCCGTTGGATTGGGTGGTGCAGCCCGACGAAGTGCACTTTTGCCAAGTGAGCGAAGGATGGGTCTCAGCCGTCGAAGTGCCGGCTTGTTGAGCGCGGACAGAGGCGAGGAAAGCGAGAGTAAGAGCCAAGAGAGCGTTGGTGGAGAATGCCATGGCTACCTGTTGCGGTGGTGTTCGTCTAGCGTCGATGAGACCGAATGATGAGTGAAATTGGACGAGGAAATGGTGGTTTTATAGATCCCATAGTCGGTGAATGTCCGGCGCGCAATATTGCTCTGTCGCGACACGTACCCATCACGCCCGACAGCGACTCCGAGCGATACGAGTTTAGAAAACCGCCAAGTCGCCACTGAAAGCGCCGGAGAAGCGTGGTCGGCACGATAGCCATCGTCGTTAGCGTGCCGTCGCTGCTTCTTTAACTAAATAAATCAGTTCAAGGCCGAAGAGGGTCCGCCAATCGTGAGAGGTGCTGCGCAAGGATATTGCTAGTTGGTAAAAATGCGCAGATGACCATAGGGAGAAGCGTACCTTGCGCCCACACGATGCTAAGTCTCCGCGACGAGAAGACAGTTGTGTCACGACGACAACAACCATGACATCATATACATGGCAGGTGACCCAAAATCAAACGGAGAAGAAACTAGGGGTGAGGCGAATTTCGCATCTTGTTGTGCCAGCAACCTCATCGAACGCTTCGGCTCCACAAATATGTGTTCGATAAATTCTTCCGGACAAAAAGGGGACTACGGAGCAGCAGTTGTTCGTGTCAGGTAGATATAAAGTATAACAACGTTTCGCCGACAGCAGTCCGTCTAGTGTCATAGTCGCGTGCAGGTACTCTGAGAGCAACGGAGGTGGTCGTGGTTGATAGCTCGCCGATCATCAAACAAACCGTGTGATTAGAGTCACGTGGCGACGTCGACGACCACCACACCACCCACCATGAGTACAGCGGATAACGCCACAAGCGACCCGCCTGCGATTCAAGCTGATATTTCTGACAACCCGACTACTGTTTTGAATGTTTCTACACCTATTTTGACTGAGAAAAACCTTGACACGACCGCGAACGACAACACGCCTCGTGGCATGGCGGCTGCAAACCCGAAAGGAGAGGAGGGTCGTTCCTCTCCTACACCCGAACCCGCAGCCTCCGACATACCTATCCCCAGGTCGACAGCACCTTCCCCGACACCACTTGACGGGACTGAGGTGCCCGACTCTCAACCCCCGGCCCTAGTCCCCTCCCCGGCTGGAGTGACACTTGTACCGGACACCCAATCGACCGACCCCATCACAGAATACACCCAGCCCGAGGGCAGGAGGGAAGCCGCGGAGGCCATCTCCTCACTGGCGGCCAAAGCGAGAGGACGCTACGGAACGATCAAGGCGATGCGCAAGCCCACGATACGCTCGCATAGCGCGGCGACCTCGAGGCTCTTCTCAAGACGCGCGATGAGCGAAAACGAACGGGAGGCCACCTCCACTGAAACGAGCGATGTCGAGCCCAGGAGCGGGGACGAAGGCCCCCAGTACTCTAACCGAACACGCCCACATGTGTCTTCGAGGACGAACCCCTTCCAGGGAGGGGGGGGAGGCTTTGGAAGCGGCTTTGCACCCCTCCACGACTTCGAACGGGACAGGCAGGATGCCCGAGACCCGAGCCCGAGCCCGTTGGACAGTAGGGCCACGAGGGGACTACGAGGAGCGAGGAGCATTAGGGGGGTAATGAGGGAGACAATTACCACCTTCGACGAGAAAGGGGAGAAGCGGGTAGAGGTAGCTATGGATTTGGACGATTTCAATCAGATGGAGGAGGATCTCGCTGAGGCTACGAAGGCTGGCGATGGAGAAGAGGCTTTCCTCGACCATAAAAACTTCGCTAACTTCTTTGCCTGCAACAGGTATTTCGACAACGTAGGGGATTCGCCGTTTCAGCGTTTCCTCCATATGCTCAACATGATCGAAATGTCCGCCCGCCAAAGGGTAGGCGTGACCATCGACCCCGCCATGGAGTACAGCGACAACGTACTTCAGACGGTAGCACAACGACAATACGAGTGGTGCGAACTTATGGAGAAGATGACAACGATCCAAAAAGTTATCATGGGCGAGCTCAACACCCGCGGTCTGCAGTATCGACCCACGAAAGCTTGGGAGGTAGACGACGAGGGACACATACTACTCGAGAACATTCACTTCAAGCCGATCGACCCGAAACAGCACGAGGCTGACATCAAGGCGGGGAAGACCACACACCCGACATACCTGGGCCTGGACGGCATCATAGGTCGCTTGAAGCAAGACCGAGCGAGGAAAAAGGAGGGAAAACGGGATGCGGCACGGGTCGCTGAACAAGGTGCGCCGCCCGTTTCCGCCGCCATGAACCCGAATCGAGTAGTGCCGGGAGCACCTCTAAAGGAGAGTGCCCACGCGCCAACCAAGCCAAAGCCGAAAGTGACAAAGGAGACAGCAAAGGCCCAGCCTGCGCCAAACCCCAAACCAACGGCTACTGAACACAATCCTACCCCCGTTATTGTAGACGTGCCGATGGCGGAGCCGGAAGTCCTTCCACCGGCCCCCGAACCCGTTCGGTTGTCCTCGGGGGGCAACACCGAATTCGAGAGGTCTATCCTCAAAATGTTGGGAGCTATTAGCGACCGACTCTTCACACTCGAGAAGAAGGCGGCGGGGGAACCGAGGGAAACCGCGGCCCCGGCTGTGCCAGTACCGTCGGCACGAACTCTTCCCCCCACGCAGCACACGGTCAGCTCAGGTAGCGCACCGTCCCAAGTCCCCTCGTACACGTATATCCCATCCTCGCCGTTGTTCCCGCCCTCCCCAACCCTTGAACCCCTCCCGAGCCCCGTCAGGGCCCCGGCCACAATCCCCGAGGCCTTCGAGTGGACCAATATGGAGAAAGACGACAAGACTGGGCGCATGGGAGCGCGCCGGCCGCCCCCAAAGGCCAATACTATCACCAACGCACTCCGCGGCGCGCCCGCGCAACCCCCTGCCCCACAGGCCCCGCCCCCACGTAAATCTTTCGCCCAGATCATGGGAGGAGGCAAGAACTCGAGCCCCATCGGGGGCGTCGTCGCATCCAGACACGTCCCGAAAGCCCAGGAGGGAGTAGCCACGAGGGCTAAGGCCACTGAGACCATCATTCTCGTACGCTTCCAGAACACCCCACCCCCTCTCAGCAAACGCATCCCAGCAGTCCAGGTCAAACAGATCATGGACCGCCTTCTCCCCAAGCTTAGTGGTCTCGAACGCGCTAGGTTCCAGGGTTCACGTTACAACAAACGGGGCAACCTCACCCTGATCTTCGACCCGACGACCGACTACCTGGCGGTCCTTAACCACCAAGACGCGATCAAAAAGGCACTCAAGATCACAAACATTTGCACGTTCACGCGCGACGTACCCTGGGGAAGGGTGGTGGTCCACAATTGCCCAACGGGCCTTGGGAACGTCTTTGGCGGACCCCCCGAACTCTACACCTCGCGCCAGCTCATGAACTCGCTCCAGAACGACAACGGAGCCATGAACGACGTGGTCATCACGATGGAACCCATGTGGATGTACCGTAGGGAACGTCTCACGAAGGACGGCCTCATCAACGCGTCTTTCAACTTCGGCTTTGAAGACCCAGACGGCTCGATCACGAAACGTCTCACCGAGGCCCCACTTTTCATGTTCGGCCAGACTGCCTTTGCGAAGAAGTACGTAGACAAACCCCCGCTCGAGGAGTGCACACGATGCCTAGCCAACAACCACACCGTCAACAAGTGCAACAAGAAGGCGGTATGCGACATCTGCGGGAAAGCACACGGAACCGACCAGCACCAGGCAAAGTGCAACGTCTGCGTGGAGGAGCTGAAAGGTGGCAGGAAGGGACCGATTACCCACGCCCCCTTCTGTGTCAACTGTAGAGGACCACATAGGGCGACAGACCCCTCGTGCCCCGACAAGGCGAAATACCGACGAGGCGCAGTCTCCATCCTGAGGAGGAACCGACCCGAAGAAGCTCAGGCCGGCCCATCCGGAACGAGCAACACGATCGTACCCACGGCCCCGGAGGCTACGGTGCCCCAGCCGATGGAGGTGGACGCGGAAGGAGAAGACGAGGTGGACAACCCCCCTGTTACCGAGTCCCAGATCCAGGCAGCCGACGCGACCGAGTTCCTAGATGGGCTCTCCCCTCTCGACGACTTGTCGAGTGCAAAGGACGATACCAACCATGACGCCGATGCCCTCTGAGGGGCGACGACCTATATCTGTGTTGCAGCTGAATGTGGCTCGCTCGAACGCTCGCATGCATACTGTCCTAGTGACTACTGACCACGACGTTTGTTGTTTTCAGGAACCCTGGTGGGGCCAGATCGGCGTTGAACGCTCGGTCACCTCCTCTCATTCCTCCGTTTTTGGCACTGTCGCAAATGCGCAGTGGACGTGCTTTACCCCCCCTCTTCGTACCCCAGGCTTGAAGCCGGGGGTTGTTATTTATGTTCGCAGGGGCTTGGCTCACCTGTCGGGTACCGTCAATGCCTCCTACCCTCCCTGCCCAGACATGCTCTCCGTTGACCTGCGCTGCTATGGTTTCCTTATTAACGTCACGAACATCTACCTTCACGGAGATACTGCTACCCAGACGGCACACGTCCTTCTGGACCAGCCCGCTGATTTAACTTATCCTTCTGTCCTCTGCGGGGACTTCAACCTGCATCACGAAATGTGGTCTCTCCCCAGCGGACGCCCAGCCTCCCAGACCGGGTTGGCAGTGGACATAGCCGAGTGGATCGAGTCCAATGCTGCTACAATCATTAATGCCCCAAACACCTATACCCGCAAGGGCCGGTCCTCCCAACAGGACTCGGTCATTGACCTCACTATCGCTAATTTCCCTGCTTATGAACTAGACATTGTTGCGGACTGGTACGCATCGGACACCGAGAACATTGCCTCTGACCACCGTGCCCTTTGCTGGACTCTGAACGTGCCCCCTGGAGAGACTACTGACCTCCCCGAGCCCACATACAGGTACACTATCGACGCGTCGCAGAAGGAGGAGTGGGTCTCGGCCTTTGAGAACCACATGGAACGCTTCCCTCTACCTGCCGCCTACGACGAACCCCTCGATTGTGAGAACAGGGCGATGCTCTACCTCAACGCGATGCACGCGGCGACGACCCTTACGATGCCGAGAAAGAAGATCAACGGCAAGCCCCCACGTGCCCCCTGGTGGACCGACGAGTGTGATGAGGCGAAAGACAGGGTGGTCCACGGCCCATACGACGAACGAGAGGAGGCCACGAGGTCCCTGAAGATGGCGATCAAGCGAGGGAAGGCGGAATGGGCAGGAAAAGTCTGCGCTGACGTCACAATCCCCGAGGTCTGGAACCTTACAACCTGGGGCCAGGGTAAACGCTCAGCCAAAATGCCCCCCATCGCCCTAGACGGCGGCTTTGCTACTGACATGGCGGGCCAAACCGAGGCTTTCCGGCGTACTTTCTTCCCAGGGAACCCGCCCGAGGCAGATAGCGAGTCGCCGCTGGGGATCCCCACACACCCCCAGCGGGAGCACCACGACATCACCCACAACGAGGTCGCTGAGGCACTTGCCTCCTCGTCGAACACATCTGCCCCGGGTGCGTTCGGATCGAACTACTGGGTTCTCAAGTGGGCGTTCGAATCGATGCCCGAATCCCTGGTAGCGCTTTACAACGGCTGCCTCACCCTGGGGTACCACCCGAAGTGCCTCCGTGCAGCAGTCGTGGCGGTCCTGCCCAAGCCGAAGAAACCGGACATGTCCAATCCCGGTTCGTATCGCCCCATTTCCCTTCTCGAGACCCTCTCCAAGTGCCTGGAAAAAGTTATTGCCTCACGTCTTCTGTTCGAGATAGGTGCTCATGGCCTTGTGCCCTTCACGCAGTTCGGGGGTAGGGATAACTCCTCCTGCGTCGACGCAGGGGCAGTGCTGGTACATGACGTCCAGACTGCCTGGTCCCGAGGACAGTCGGCCTCGCTGCTCACGTTGGATGTGAAAGGGTACTTCAATCACGTCAACCACCGGCGCCTGCTCTTCACGCTACGCCGTTTGGGTTTCTCAGAGTGGGTGTGCTCTTGGCTCTCTTCCTATCTCTCTGATCGTACTGCCCAGTTTCGCATAGATGGTGCACTGGGCCCCTCTTTCATTTTGGCTTCAGTTGGTCTTCCTCAGGGCTCTCCCTTATCTCCCGTTCTCTCTTCCATCTACTCCCTTCCTTTGCTTCTCTCCTGCCGAGCGATCGATGGGGTCTCGATTAGGGCGTTCGTTGACGACTTCACACTCCTAGCGGTCTCAGACTCCCAAGGCCACAGCGTCATCCTTCTCGAACTGGCAGCCAACGAGGCCTGTGCACCCATCTTGCGCGCTCTAGGCCTTGCCTTCGACTTGGAGAAGTCCGAGCTCCTCCACTTTGCGTGCCCCCGCCGAGCCGCGGAGATGGAGGAGAACCGCAACGTCAACCTCACCCGTCCCGACGGTGGTAACCACGTACTCCGGGGCCTCCCTTTCCTGAGGTGGCTAGGACTGTACATCGACAGAAAGCTTCAATGGAAGGCGCACATCGAGGCCATGGCGACTAAGGCAAAGTCGACTCTCGCCGCGATCAAACTCCTGGCTAACTCAGTCAGGGGTCTGTCAGTCAACCATGCCCGATTACTCTACGTCACGTGCGTCGTCCCCGTACTCACCTACGGGTCCCCTGTCTGGTACACCGGCAAACAACAAAAAACCCTGATCGAACCTCTTGTACGCGCCCAAAATCTAGGCCTCCGTTGGCTACTAGGCGCTTTTCGTACTTCACCCGTAGCGGCCATGGAACACGTGGCGGCCATCATGCCCATCCCCTTCGTACTCCAGCGCTTCACTGAGAACGCGGCTGTACGTCTACGTCAGCTCGCCCGGCGCTCCGAAGTGGCTGCCCGTCTTCCGGCTTCCTGGTCCGCCAGTCGAAGATCCGCTCCACACCCCCCTCCCGGCGCCCCTCCCACCATCATTGAGAGCATTGCGGCCTACAGCGTGCCCGACGCCGAGCCAGTGGTCCCTTACCTGTCGCCCCCCTGGGACTCCCCCCACCCTTGGGGTCCCCGCCTCAACGTCATCTTCCCACTGCCCAACGCTGACAAGGACGTCCGTGCGGCTTACGTCACCCAAGCCCAGGCCCGAATCCGCTCAGCCGAGTTGGACGGGTCTTACTGCTGCTTCACGGATGGTTCCCGACGCATCGTCAACAGGGTTAGGGTTGTAGGGGCCTCTTACGTTATCGACCACCGCGGAAACGAGGTGGCCAGGGGCATCCTCTCCCTGGGTCGCCGCACCAACGTATACGACGCGGAAATGGCCGGACTCGCGCTTGCAGCACGCCGGGCATGCACACTTGCTGCTCAGGAAGCTCGCCCCTCCGTCATTTTCATGGCCGACAATATTGCTGCAGTCCAGCAAATCACGAGCCTACGCACTCACCCGGGCCAGCTCCAGTCAAGGAAGTTCCGGCGAGCCGTCGACAAGCTGCTACGCGACAACCCACAAGCCAACGTGGAGGTATACTGGGTCCCCGGCCATAAGGGGATCTCGGGCAACGAACGGGCCGATTTGCTCACCAATCAGGCGGCGATGGCGGACCCCGAACCACTCTTCGATCGATCAATCACATGGGCACGCATGCGGAACAAAGCCAGGTCGCTCCATCGATGGCGTTGCCAATGGGCCTCGTCCCCCCACTCTGCCCACGTACGCGTTACACTCGATAGGCCCCCCTCCACGCGCCTCGACCCCTTCCACGTGTCCTTCGAGGGCTCCCGGCGGACGCACACCACGCTCATACAAGTCATCCTCGGGCATGCGTTCGTCGGTGAGTACTCCCAGCGCTTCCGCCCTGATGATGATTTCGGGTGCCCCTGCGGTCGGGTGGCGGTGCAGTCTATCAGACACGTCCTTCTGGACTGCCCCCTCCACGCTGTGGCCCGGATGAAACTCAG
>JANWGL010002279.1:0-13023 GCA_025200755.1 Ceratobasidium sp. C01 | reverse complement strand
GCTGGACTCAGTCCAAACGCTGCCACGAACCTGCTGGCGTCGTAGGCAAGCGCAACTGAACCACCCGAGCCTCCTGATTTCTGTGATGTTCTCAGAATCCATTCCGGGCCCGTTCAGAAATAAGCCTACTTACCTGTAACCACGAGTGTGCCTGAGATAACATCTGTGCGCCTTCGGCGATCGAGTTCCTCAGGTTCAGCACCTCCATCCAAAACAGCAGCCGTTGCGATAAGAGTTCCTCCAATGCCTTTCGAACATCGTCCTGGCCCTCGGCGAACTGTAAATGATATCCCCAGTGACGGCAAGCATAGACCAACTCGTCTGGCATCGCCCCCACCCTCTTTGCCAGGTCTGACACGTCCTTGTCGAGAACGCAGGACGACTCGAGCTTGCAGATATTGAACCGCAGTAATCGCTTCATGGCACTGAAGCAACGCGAGACCAGGTGCTGATGTGCGTTGTGATTTTGCAGCACAGGTCCCTTGAGCGCTCTTGGTTAAGCATAAAGTCGGGAAACGAAGCGTGAAGCGTCGAGATGAGATCGGTGCCTGGAGAGACATGGAGTACCGAACGGAGGTGTTGCAACGCGTATAACACATCTTGCTTGTCGCCCAGCTCCAGCAGATTCGCCATTGTGGCGACGCTCATCGGCTCTCTCGCGCATATTGCAGTGTCCAGCACCAGCCGGATGTTTTCCGCTTCCGTACCATCCAAGTATTCGTTGCTGAACGCGCCGGCGAGTATGGCTGAGTACAATTCGTCGATATCATTGTGTTTTTTGGTCTTCCTCTTTGAAGCAATTGATAGCAGTTCTTCCAGTCGCTGATGGGAGTTCACCTGCACGATTTTGGGATAGATGAAACGCACGGCGGTAGCAGCGTAAATGAATAGCCTCCCAGCTTGTTCCGCAAGCCGTACAAGCTTTTCTGCAGGCAGAGAAAGTTCGCCTAGCTCAGCTTCGAGATACGTTCTGATGTCGCCCTGAACGAACGAAGCTTCGATGTCGTGCAGGTGCAATACGGACCGCCGGTGCTCTTCCATCGGCTGAAGCACGTCGAATAGTCCTGGTTCGGGTCGGCAGGTCACGAAGAACTTGATCGGCAGATCTCCAGCGTGCAGAAACAGCACGTTCAGGATATCTCGAGCCCCGTCCCGTCGGTCGCACTCGTCCAAAGCGTCGATCGTAACGACGATGCCCCCAGGTACTGTATTTTTGACCTCACGTAGAGGATCCCGGATAAGCTTCTCAAACTGCGTTCTGGTTTCTCGTGCGCCGATGTCTTTGTCTTTGCCGATTTCCCGAATTAGCGCCTCGCGATAGGACGGTAACAGACGTGCGAGCTGATGGGCGATGGTAGGCACGATTCTCGATACGTCTTGGCTGTCTGCGTCCGCACGAGAGCAGAAGAAGCTCGCTCCAAGTCGACCAGCGAGTCGCATATCAGCGCAAAAGCTATACGCCAGCGTGGTTTTCCCAGTCCCAGCCATCCCATTCAGCCAGTAGACTTTTGGACCCTCGGGGTTGTCGGCCCACTTCCGCATCTCCTTCAGAATCGCCGTCCGAGTGCCAGCGGTGCACTTGCGTCTACCAACAACGGTAGACAGCGTTGAGTCGTACATCGCTCTCAGCGCGGCGTTCAGCTCTTTGAGATTCGTATCCTGTAAAACCACATATCAGAGAGACAATCTTCTGCAGCGTTGCCGTACGGCGAACATACCAGGTGCTGCTCCTCCGCAATCCTCCAAGTTCTCGTTAGCGCTTTGTTCTAACGTACGATTAGTCACCATTTCATAACACACCGCTGGAGCAGACACACCTGTAGTTCACGGCACAGAGTATCGACGCGCCGATAACATCCCTTCACGTCGTCTGAGCTCTGTACCGCCCCCAGAAAACGCCTAACTCCAGATCGTTTCCGCTGTCCTTGTACGTGTTCCATTTCCTTTCGCAGACCACTACCGCCCAGTCAATACCCCCACAACCTCTATACTTCGAGAGGTACTGACCTCGTCATAGCCGTCAGAGCTTCAGACATCTTGGAAGACGTATGCTCCCCAGGCTGTTCCGTAAAATCCTCGACTATACTACGAAGATTAGAAGCAAGCTCTGCGTAGTCCTTGCGGTTCTGTGCGGCTATCTACACTCACATTACAATTAGTGCTATGCGAGAACGCACGAAATCAGATCACCCACCTCAAACATATCCACTACGCCAAGGAACCCAGCCACGGCAGATTTGACAGAAGGGACGATAGCTGTGCTCCCCTCCAACAACCGCAGCGCAACCTTCAGTCCAGACCATGCGTCCGCTCCAGCCTCCCGTGCGGCCTGAGCGAGGCTCGGCTCTGCGATTGCTGGCTGATTAGCGCCGGATGCCCAATGCGAAGTGCTAGCAGCCGGTTGCCCGACGCTTGGCAATGACTGGGTTGAACCTGCTGGTTGTCGGGACACCACAGGCGGTTGTGGGAGAAGATCTGGGTTCGGTTCATGAGAAGACGTGGGCGGCGAAGGTGCGTTCGAAGGTGAGCCCTGAGGCAAGGGAGATGGTACACAAGAGGTAGGTGCTAGTCCGCCGGGCTTGAGCACATTCTCCACGCGGCGGGTAACGCGCTTGAAGAGCCTGCTAACAGGCCCCGGAGACGCAGGGCGGGGGGGCATGTCGATATGCTATGGTTGTAGAGTCTGGCAGGTATCTCGTCGGCGGGGTCTGAAAACGTGTGTATGGGGCATCTCCATGCTTCACCCAGGTGTCGAAGGCGTGTCGTTTTTCGAGCCATCTTTTGGGGAAAGGTGAAAGCGCCGGGCGGATAATTGAGATGAACCACATCAAGGGATTGTGCTCGGGATCCTTGATGTGGCTGTACCATTCCTCTCCAATCCCTCCCTCGCGACGTCATTTTCCGACTTCTCCTTGCACTCACAAACCTCTATTTTGAGGGCCCTCTAGTATTTTAGACTAGGAGTTGTCTCTATCAATCGATCAAACTGATAAGCTATGCACATGAGAAACCAGTCTTCGACCAAACATAGTTTCCACATTATCTAGCAGAGAATTAGGTCCTTCGCCTAATCGAACAACAGGCAACTTGTATATGGCGTTATGAAATAGCTGAAATGGCAAAAAGCGGCGATACCTTGCCATGCTTGAACCTTCGCCAC
Organism: Ceratobasidium sp. C01; assembly: GCA_025200755.1. Taxonomy (NCBI): domain Eukaryota; kingdom Fungi; phylum Basidiomycota; class Agaricomycetes; order Cantharellales; family Ceratobasidiaceae; genus Ceratobasidium; species Ceratobasidium sp. C01. Next base: position 9,863 of record JANWGL010002279.1, on the reverse strand, counting down.
GCTCAAAGCACGCCACCCAAGAACCAAGATACCCTTCGTCATATATTCTGTAGCATGCGGCCACTAGAGACCGCCCACGCTGGCTGCATCCTCCTTTTTGGTCCCCCGAGACGCTCCCCTTACGATCCATTTAAATGCGAGGCTGTGAGTCAGCCTTAGCCCCAGCTCTAGTCCAAGCCTGTCGCTGGCCTTAACAACGTATGTTAGGGTCCCAGAACCATTGTCTCGCCGTTCACAACGCCTAAATCTGGTCCTCTGTCCTCGATTCTCACTTCCAATTTCGTCGGGCGCTTGCGTTACTCGGTTTCCCTTCACACGACCCAAACTCCAGTTACGCCTAGGAGCTAGACATTTTGGGCTTTATCGAATTGTAATCCACTGAGAAGGTTGAGAAGCGTCCGAACCCAACAACCAGTTGATTTGAGTACGAGTTGTACAATTCCGCTACTAATAGACTTGCTTATTCACAAGACCCTACTCTACTCTTGTCCATGGGCATGGCTTTTCCTCGGACGTGGGGGAAAACGACGAGAGATTCGTCATCCTTCTAACCAGTACGCTAAATCGACAATCTCGCGTGGTGACCCACTGCCGGCCCGGGGGGCTCGAGCTGGATTGGGTGTGTCATTTTTACCACCCGTTTCAGTTTCAACTTTCGACCTGGAGTCCATTCGTTCGCTCTAGCGGCTCGGTCCACATCCATCTCGGTATCGTCTCATTTTTCAGGTCTCGGAGGCGCCTCGCATCTACCCCCGGTAATCAGACTCATCGTACCCACATATTGGAAGCAGCTCTTTGAGATCTTCGCGCTCGTAAAATTCTATCAGCTTCAGTTCTTTTCTTAAAACGAATGCACTCCGTCGCGGTACCTCATATACGGACACGTAGCCCCCCGCGCAAACGGCGGAACTGGATATATGCGCTTGCGAATTGCTCCATATACGTTTGGTATGCTCCCGGTTTCCTTGTGCGAATATATTCTTTTTCGATGGACTGATTTCAGACAAGTTACAATTTAGTTTGACGCCCACGACCGATTGAAACTATGGAGAGTCTCCTTTGGTTCAGCGCTCGATGCTCAGAACGCCCACGATATCAACAGGTACGAAGACAGTGGGACGATATACCGCTTTTTGAAGTATAATAAGCTTCAAATATGGCCGACTACTTAGCTCTGAAGACATCACTCAAACTATGTCACACGTTGGTGGGGGTTACTAAGTCATCCCATTTCTCCACTGGTATTGATCGCATATACGCTACTTCATACATCTGGGTGCTTCAATATGATAATCTTGAATATTCTCTATATTTCAACGGAATTTGGCGTTCCAACAACAGTTACATGATCTTAGGCTCAGCATTTGCCCACAAATAATCGAGCATACCCGAAGCACACCCACCCACCTAGTGCGCGCCGTAGACCCGTTCCCCCCACACCCACGGCTTCTTCCTGACACCAATTCGTTCAACGTGCTCGCTGTGTTTGGGTAAAACTGATGAAGAAAAATGTGGGCAAAGATTTCCTTAAAACGGCCAACAATTGTTTCCGTGACTGGTCACAGCTGCGAAAGTTGAAGCAGAGGAGGACGTTCCTACCACGGACTCGGACATTTGTCTAAAGTGCATCAGGACAGCAAGGTATCAGCTTACGCATTTCCTAGCACAGTAACATCCCTACGAGCCAACCAAGATTTCGATCAGGGTCGCCGAAACTCCACCAAAGAATAAGAACCCGCGCGTCCTCCCAGTCGCATTATATAACTCACTGTATGGCTTTGCTCACGGGTTCAAAAGCCCAGCCGCGCAAAGTAACCAGAAAACACGCCCGAGGAGAGGCGTACCCCAATCCTGGGTGCGATCTTGTAGGTTCCGCCGCCAGGGGTGACGTACGGGTAGGAGGAGGAAAGATGAGTTGAAAGCATGTATAGGTGGTGCCGTTGCTGATTTTGTAGGTGCCGGACCCAATAACGTCGTCGCCTGAGAAAGATGGGAGGATTAGTTAGGTGGGTTACGGAGGGCCTTGAATGTGTTTACAGGAAGGGAAAAGGACGCCGCCACCGCGAGGGCCGGGTTTAGCGAGGACCGTGCAGACGAGGCTAGCGGAGTCCAAAGGAACGGCTTGCTCTATGGAAAATCAATGAGAGGTGTTGCATCTCGGCGAAGAGAATAAAAGCTCACTAGAATTACTGGCGCTCGTAGTAATGGTTCATAGGATGGAGGTCTTGTCTAGCATGTAGTTGACCTAATCAAGCTACTGTTGTACTAAATTTATCAATACAAAACTATCCGTAGAAGCCATCGATACGTTGCTTCCTATAGAAAATCTATTATTAATAGCCATTCTAACGCCATAAGAAATACGAACTCACGCGTTGGACAACTATTACCCAGTAGCTGCAAGCTTAGCCAAGAACCGAAGGGGTTCTGATGCTTGAGAAGTTGGGATTTAGGCGAATGCGCTATTGAGATATATTAGAGACGAAGAGTAGCAATGAAGATCTAAACGACAATGGGACATACGACTCGCTAGCATGGTGGTGGACGAGTGGAGGAGACCCTATCTTCTTGCACTGAATCTCAAGATCATTGATCTGGCTGTACCCCCGTCTCCGACCATAGGTAATCCTACGTACATTCGACACCCGGGCGCCATCCACCAGACCTGCATGACAAGTGCCTTCCCCGGCTTAGATGGAACCCCAGACTAGCTACCCAGACCGTCTGACCATGCAAACCGCCATCAATGCCTACCCGTTTGCGCCCAGAGTGTCAGAGTGACCGCCTCGAGGTAACGCAACCCATCATGCCCCTCACTGGCGGGAACCTTAGTCTGCTCATCGATCCACTGGAACCCATTGTCCAAGAACAGCCCAACTACCCTCGCAACTTCAATCAGCTCCTTTTGATCGTCGGAGACAGTCCCCATAGCCTCGTAAAACGCCTCCCAGAATAGGTTCCGGAGTTCATGCTGGTAGGCATGGTAGATCCAGCTCTCCTTCATACTCCGAATCCCGAGCATGGTTTCCAGGCCTCCGAGTGACACGCCAAAAGGACCGATGGTAGTGTCCTTCCAGTCGCAGATGCCTGTGAGGCGGCCTTTCTCTGGGCTCACGTGGATGTTGTTCTCTAGGAGGTCGGTGTGGTTGGGAACTAGCGGCCAAGTGCTGTTGAAGAGGCCCGGGAGCTTTGAGATAAGATGGTCCAGCGTTGGGCGAAAGCGCTCGGGCAGCCCTTGCTGGAGCGTCTTGAGGTCCGACAAGTATTCACCATAGAGTGTGGCGCGGTCGGGACACTGCATCGAGCTCGGCGTGTTGTGCCATGGCGAGGCGAAAAACCTGTTTGGGCAGATTTAGTTGCGTGGGTTCGTTAACACGAATGGAGGCGTGGGGGACGTTGGTAGGGACGACATACCTGGCAAAGTCTAGAAGCGTTTGCCGAAGAAGGTGGCAGTTGTGCTTCTGCAGCTCGCCACGGGCAAGATACATTGAGACCCCGCCCACATTGCCCATCCTGTAGACGTGGAGCCTCCCCACGTTGGCGACAAACTCGTGATGGGGCGTGAATCCTTCGTAGGCTCGCTCGACCCATTTGAGGAGCCTCATGTTGAAAGCACAGTCGTCGGAGCGGAACTGGACAACCCAAGCCTCATCTTCAGACACGACGGTGTAGCTGTCTCTGCCTTGTACGGATGCTGGGTGGACAGGCATGAGTATAAGTCGTTCAGCCTCTTGGTCGCATAGTTTCTGCGTCGCAGGGGCGTTATTGGCAAAGAAGGTCGCTATTTGGGCCTTAGATAGTTTTGCAATCGAAGCCGCAATGACATCCATCGGGAAGATACCCCACTACGTGAGCACTCGCAAGTGATCGAAATCCAGAGAGCAGCCCGAGACAAGGTCCGAATTTCCGAGTGCGCGCGAGGATCTAGTGAGTGCTCAGCAAGTGTCCACGAATTCAGGGTTCTATCTGATCTGTTCGTGCACTCTGATCGTGCAAATCACGAGCCAGTTCCCTCGTGACGTCATCCCCTATCTGACTACCTTACCCCGCAGGGATTTTTGCAAGTTGTCTGATGGAGCATCAAACGCTCGCTCAAACGAAGCGGGCCACATAAGAACACACAGTCTAGGTCACCTTTTGTTGTATTATGGAGTAAGGTCACTCGAGCTCGTCTGCACTCACTGTATCTTCCTGTTCATTTTTCGACGTCGTCTGTTCGAGAGGTTGTGTTCGCTATGTGTAAGAACTCAGTGGGTTTACGTCAGTTGCCCCTCCGTCTTTCCCCTTTGCTTTCTCCCTTTGCCTTCCCCCTTTGCCTTCACTTTGCTCTCGTCGGATTCCGCTTGCCTTCGGTACCATATGCTAAATTAGCGCAATTTTGAAGGTAAATCGTAATCCAATTACTCTCATATCAATATGGAGTTAACCATAATCTCGTAACTACGAATGTGCAATCCTCCGCGATGGAAGCGCTCGACGACATCTACTGCCATTTCTCTATGACCGTACAATACATCCAGGTGCAGATCGGAAGCCAACTCTCAATCCTAGCTCTAAACCAAGCGAGGCACGGGCATAAACATCGACACAAATGGATGGAATCTCAAAACCACTTGAGGATTGCCCCGCTGGTTCAAAACGCGCATATCTAATCTTGCATTCTCACCCTGCGTGTCCCACTTCACTACGAGTTTACGTTCCTTGGCTTCCCTTCGTACAACCCGAACGAGATTTAGAACGACGAGCTAATCACTTTCCGCTTTATCGAATTAGAATGAGACTGAGAGGGGAAATAAAACCCATTGCATACAATAATAGTCATTCGAAACATCGTACCCAGGCGGTGTCCAAAAAAAGATTGTGAAAACTGAGCTCAAGGTTCCCGTTGGTATCAATAACAAGGGTGTTCTGCGGTCTCAAAAGGCAACTATGCAAATCAACAGGGACATAAAGAAGTATTTGACCGGACTGGGTAGTAATCATGCCCTCCTTGTCCATCAGCCAGTCGTCTAAAGGGTCGGTCTTGCGCATATAAGGAAATGAGATGTCCCAGACCCGGATGGTGTGGTCTGCAGAGCCAGAGACGACATGAGCACCGCTGGGCGAAAATACCACAGAGGTGACTCGATTAGTGTGTCCCTTGAATGGTCCAGCCACGACAAGCCCGTTGCGTGCATCCCAGAAACAGATTGTGTTGTCCCGAGAGCCAGAGACGATATGAGCGCCGTCGGGCGAGAATGCCACAGAGGTGACTCTGCTGGTGTGCCCCTTGAATGGCCCTGCTACGACAAGCCCGGTGCGTGCATCCCAAACATGAATGGTGTGGTCGTCAGAGCCTGAGACGATATGAGCGCCGTTGGGTGAGAATGCCACGGAAGTGACCCAACTGGTGTGTCCTTTGAATGGCCCAGCCACGACAAGCCCGCTGCGTGCATCCCAGGCCCGGATGGTGTGGTCGTCGGAGCCAGAGACAATATGAGCACCGCCAGGCGAGATTGCCACAGATGTGACCCGACTGGTGTGCTCCTTGTATGGCCCGGCTACGGCAAGCCCGGTGCGTGCGTCCCAGACACGGATGGTGTCGTCCCAAGAGCCAGAGATGACGAGGGCACCATTGAGCGAGAATGCCACAGAAGCGACCTTGTCGGTGTGCCCCCTGAATGGCCCAGCTACCGGAAGCCCAGTTCGTGTATCCCAGACACGGATGGTGTGGTCGCTAGATCCAGAGACAATATGAGAGCTGTCGGGCGAGAATGCCACAGAACTGACCGAACCGGTGTGCCCCTTGAATGGCCCAGCTACCACAATACCGCTGCGTGCGTCCCAGATACAGATGGTATAGTCGCGAGAACCAGAGACAATATGAGCGCCGTCATGCGACAACGCTACAGAGTTAACCGAACTGGTGTGCCCCATGAATCGCCCAGCCACAACGAGCCCACTGCGTCCATCCCAAACACGGATGGTGTGGTCGTGAGAGCCAGAGACGATATGAGCACCGTCGGGCGAGAATGCCACAGAGGTGACTTTGCTGCTGTGCCCCTTGAATGGCCCTGCTACGACAAGCCCGCTGCGAGTATCCCAGACACGGATAGTGTGGTCTTCGGAGCCAGAGACCACATGAGCACCGTCGGGCGAGAATGCCACGGAAGTGACCGTGCTGATGTGTCCCATGAATGGCCCAGCCACGACAAGCTCACTACGTGTGTCCCAGACACGGACGGTGTGGTCGTCAGAGCCAGAGACGACATGAGCACCGTCGGGCGAGAACGCCACAGAGGTGACCCTGCTGGTGTGCCCCTTGAATGGCCCAGCCACGACAAGCCCGGTGCGTGCATCCCAGACACTGATGGTCTTGTCCCGAGAACCAGAAACGATATGAGCGCCATTCGGCGAGAATGCCACAGAGCTGACTTCTCTGGTGTGTCCTTTGAATGGCCCAGCTACGACAAGCCCGCTGCGTGCATCCCAAACACGTATGGTGTGGTCTTCACAGCCAGAGACGATGCGAGCGCCATCGGGCGAGAATGCCACACAAGTGACCCACTCGGTGTGCCCCCTAAATGGCCCAACCACGACCAGCCCGCTATGTGCATCCCAGACATAGATGGTATTGTCGTAAGAGCCAGAGACGATATAAGCATCGTTGGGCGAGAACGCCACGGAGCTGACCCAGTTGGTGTGCCCCTCGAATGGCCCAGCTATGACCAGTCCGCTGCGTGCGTCTCGGACATAGATCGTGCCATCTGAAGAACCAGAGGCAACCCGAGTGCCATCGTGCGAAAATGCCACACATAAAACCTCGCTCGCACCGGTCCACACTGCCAGACACGACAGATCACGTTCCTTCATTCCCGGTCCCTCCACTTCTATCAACCCTCGTGTACGTTTCCAGTACTGCAGTCTCACTGCCCGTGACTCTGGCCAAAACGGGAGTGCCGAGATATAGATATGCGGTGTGCTGCGAGATGCTGGACTCAGTCCAAACGCCGTCACAAACCTGCTGGCGTCGTAGGCAAGCGCAACCGAATCACTCGATCCTCCTGATTTCTGTGATATTTTCAGCATCCACTCCGGGCCCGTTTAGACATCAGCCTACTTACCTGCAGCCACGAATGGGCCTGAGATAGCACCTGTGCCCCTTCGATGATAAACTTCCCCAGGTTCAGCACCTCCATCCAAAACAGCAGCCGCTCCGATAAAAAGTCCCCCAGCGCCTCTCGAACGTCGTCCTGGCCCTCGGCGAACTGTAAATGATACCCCCAGTAGCGGCAAGCATATATCAACTCGTCCGGCATCGCCTCGACCCTCTTCACTAGGTCCAGCACGTCCTTATCAAGAACGCAGGACGACTCGAGCTTGCAAATGTTGAACCGCAGTAACCGCTTCATGGCATTGAAGCAACGCGAGACTAGGTACTGGTTGTGCGTTGTGGGGTTGCAGCATAGCCCCTTCGAACGCTCGCGATCAAGCATAAAGTCAGGAAACGACGCGTGAAGCGTTGAGATCAGATTGGTGCCTTGTGAGACGTGGAGCACCGAACGAAGATGCTGTAGTGCCTCCAAGACGTCCTGCTCGTCGTCTAGCTCTAGCAGCTTTGCCATCGTCGCAATGCTCATCGCCTCTCTCGCGCATATCGCGGTGTCAAGCACCAACCGAATGTTTTCGATTTCCGCGGGGTTCAAAGATTTGTCACTGAGTGGATCGGTGATTATAGCTGTATACAGTTCGTCGATGTCGTTGTGTTTGTTGGTTCTCGTCCTCGAAGTTAGAGACAGCAAGTCCTCCAGCCGCTTGAGGGCATTTACCAGCCGAGTTCCAGGACGGATGTAGCGCACGGCAGTGGCGGCGTAGATGAATAAAGCTCCAGCCTGTTTTGCAAGCTGCCCAAGTTTTTCTGCGGGTAGAGAGAGCCCCGTTAACTCATCCTCCAGATAGGTTCGGATATCGGTCTGTACAAACGACGTTTCAATGTCGTGCAAGTGAAGTACGGCACGGCGCTGCTCCCCCCCTGAATGCAGCAAGTCGAAAAGTCCGGGTTCGGGACGACAAGTAACGAAGAACTTGATTGGCAAAACTCCAGCATGGAGAAACAGCAAGTTCAGGACACTCTGAGCATCGCCGCGTCGGCCACATTCGTCCAGCGCGTCAATCGTGATGATGATTCCTTCTGGCACCGACTCCTTGGCTTCGAGTAGAGGATCTCGTATAAGCTTCTCGAACTGCGTCCTAGTTTCTCGCGCGCCGATGTCTTTGTCTTGACTGATCTCCCGGATTAGCGCCTCGCGGTAGCCTGGCAACAGACGTGCGAGCTGATGGGCGATGGTAGGCACGATTCTCGATACGTCTTGGCTGTCCGCGTCCGCGCGAGAGCAGAAGAAGCTCGCTCCAAGTCGACCAGCGAGTCGCATATCGGCGCAGAAGCTGTACGCCAACGTGGTTTTCCCGGTCCCAGCCATACCGTTCAGCCAGTACACTTTCGGACCTTCGGCGTTGTCTGCCCACTCTCGCATCCCCTTCAAAATCGCCGTTCGAGTCCCATCGGTGCACTGGCGCCGGCCAACAACGGTGGACAGTGTTGAGTCGTACATCGCCTTTAGTGCTGCGTTCAGGTCTTTGAGGCGCGCATCCTGCACGCCCTTATATCAGAGGTAATATTCTGAACCCTCGCCGTAAGCAAACATACCACTTGTTGCTCCTCCGTGATACTCCAAATATTAGTCAGTGCTCTGTTCTAACCTACGATTAGATCGTCATTCCATAGCACACCGCTGAAGCAGACATACCTGTAGCTCACGACACAGAGTTTCGACGCGCCGATAGCAACCCTGCATATCGTCCAGGTCTTGTCCTGCCTCCAGATGACGCCTAATTCCTGAGCGTTTCACCTGTTCCAGCACATGTTCCACCTCCTTTTGCAGACCACTGCCGCCCGGTCAACGCTCCCAGAACAGTCGCATAATGGGAAGGGGCCTACCTTGTCATCGCCGTCAGAGCTTCAGACATCTTAGAGGACGTGTCCTTCCCAGGGTGATCCTTGAAATCGTCGACCATACCTCGAAGACTTGAAGCGAGTTCCGCGTAGTCCTTCCGGCTCTGAGCGGCCGTCTACATTCGCGACAGAATAAGCGTCTTGGGAGAATACATGAAATCAGATCACTCGCCTCAAAGATATCGACTACGCCAAGGAACCCAGCCACAGCAGATTTGACCGGAGGGAACACATCTGAGCTCTTCTCCAACAATTGCAGCGCGAGTTTAAGTCCGGACCATGCGTCTGCTCCAGCCTTTTTCGCAGCCTCGGACAGCCCAGACTCCGTGTTTGCTGACTGATTGATCTTGGATGCCAAATGCGAAGTGGTGGCAGTCGGTTGGCCGAGGCTTGACCCTGGTTGGGTTGTGCCTGCTGGTTGTGGGGACTGAGTAGGCGGTTGTGGAGGAAGGTCCGGGTCCGGTTCGCGGGAGGAAGTGGGCTGCGCAAGTGAGTTCACTGGTGGGCCCTGAGGCGAGAGTGATGGTACACGAGAGGCGGGCGCTTGTGCGCTGGGCTTGAACGCTTTCTTTACGCCATGGGTGACTCGGTTGAAGAACCTGCGAACAGGCCCCGGAGACGCAGAGCGGGGGGGCATGTCGATCTGCTATGGTCGTGGGGTATAGCAGCTATCTGGTCGGCACGGTTTGAAAAGGTGTGTGCGTGAGATATCTATGCTTTGCCGACGTGCTGGCGCTCATGAGTCAGATGAGGATCCTTGTCAGTAACAGCGCCAGGCGCGTAATCGACGTGAACTATATCAGACCCTTGACGTGGCTGTACCCCCTCTCCGATCGCAGGATTTATTCTCCCCATCGGCGAACGTCGCGTG
>JANWGL010002277.1:0-10180 GCA_025200755.1 Ceratobasidium sp. C01 | reverse complement strand
CCACAAACCTGCTGGCGTCGGAGGCTAGCGCAATCGAATCACTCGACCCTCCTGATTTCTGTGATGTCCTCAGAATCCATTCCGGGTCCGTTCAAAAATAAGCCTACTTACCTAGCCACGAGTGTGCCCGAGATAACATCCGTGCGCCTTCGGCGATCGAGTTCCTCAGGTTCAGCACCTCCATCCAAAACAGTAGCCGCTCCGATAAGAACTCCTCCAACTCCTCTCGAACGTCATCCTGACCTTCGGCGAACTGTAAATGATACTCCCAGCAGCGGCAAGCATATAACAGCTCGTCTGGTATCGTCTCAACCTTCCTCCCCAGATCCGGTACGTCCTTATCGAGAACGCAGGACGATTCGAGCTCGCAGATGTTGAACCGCAATAACCGTGTCATAGCACTGAAGCAACGCGAGACTAGGTGCTGGTTGTGCGCTGTGGTGTTGCAGCATAGGTCTTTCGAACGCTCGCGATCAAGCATAAAGTCAGGAAACGACGCATGAAGTGTCGAGATCAGATTGGTGCCTTGTGAGACGTGGAGCACCGAACGAAGATGCTGTAGTGCCTCTAAGACATCCTGCTCGTCGTCTAACTCTAGCAACTTTGCCATCGTCGCAACGCTCACCGCCTCTCTCGCGCATATCGCGGTGTCAAGCACCAACCGAACGTTGTCTATTTCCGCGGGGTTCAAAGATTTGTCGCTGAGTGGATCGGTGATTATAGCTCTATACAGCTCGTCGATGTCGTTGTGTTTGTTGGTTCTCGTCTTCGAAGTTAACGACAGCAAGTCATCCAATCGCTTGTGAGCATTTACTAGCCGAGTTCCAGGATGGATGTAGCGGACGGCGGTGGCGGCGTAGATGAATAAAGCTCCAGCTTGTTTCGCGAGCTGCCCAAGTTTTTCTGCGGGCAGAGAAAGTGCGCCGAGCTCAGCTTCGAGGTACGTGCTGATATCGGCCTGAACGAACGATGCTTCGATGTCATGCAGGTGTAGTACAGACCGCCGGTGCTCTTCCATTGGTTGAAGCACGTCGAACAGTCCTGGTTCGGGTCGACAGGTGACGAAGAACTTGATCGGTAGATCTCTAGCGTGCAGAAACAGCACGTTCAGGATATCGCGAGCCCCGTCCCGTCGGTCGCACTCGTCCAGCGCGTCGATCGTAACGACGATGCCCCCAGGTACTGTATTTTTGACCTCACGTAGAGGATCCCGGATAAGCTTCTCGAATTGTGTCCTGGTGTCTCGTGCAACGATGTCCTTGTCCTTGCCGATTTCCCGAATCAGCGCCTCGCGATAGGACGGCAACAGACGCGCGAGCTGATGGGCGATGGTAGGCACGATTCTCGATACGTCTTGGCTGTCTGCGTCCGCACGAGAGCAGAAGAAGCTCGCTCCAAGTCGACCAGCGAGTCGCATATCCGCGCAAAAGCTGTACGCCAACGTGGTTTTCCCAGTCCCAGCCATCCCATTCAGCCAGTACACCTTTGGGCCCTCAGGGTTGTCTGCCCACTTCCGCATCTCCTTCAGAATCGCCGTCCGAGTGCCAGCGGTGCACTTGCGTCGACCAACAACGGTGGACAGCGTTGAGTCGTACATCGCTCTTAGCGCCGCGTTCAGCTCTTTGAGATTCGTATCCTGTAAAACCGCATATCAGAGACAATATTCTGCAGCGTTGCCGTACGGCGAACATACCACGTGCTGCTCCTCCGCAATCCTCCAGGTTCTCGTCAGCGCTTTGTTCTAACGTACAATTAGATCACCATTTCATAACACGCCGCTGAAACAGACACACCTGTAGCTCACGGCAGAGAGTATCGACGCGCCGATAGCACCCCTTCACGTCGTCTGAGCTCTGTGCCGCGTCCAGAAAACGCCGAACTCCTGATCGTTTCCGCTGTCCTTGTACGTGTTCCATTTCCTTTCGCAGGCCACTACCGCCGAGTCAACACCCCCAGAACCTCCATAGCTCGAGAGGTACTTACCTCGTCATAGCCGTCAGAGCTTCAGGCATCTTGGAAGACGTATGCTCCCCAGGGTGTTCTGTAAAATCCTCGACCATACTACGAAGATTAGAAGCAAGCTCTGCGCAGTCCTTCCTGTTCTGTGCGGCTATCTACACTCACGTTACAGTCAGTGCTAAGCGAGAACGCACGAAATCAGATTACCCACCTCAAAGATATCCACCACGCCAAGGAACCCAGCCACGGCAGATTTGATTGACGGGACGACAGCTGTGCTCCCCTCCAACAACCGCAGCACAACCTTGAGTCCAGACCATGCGTCCGCTCCAGCCTCCCGTGCAGCCTGGGCGAGGCTAGACTCCGCGTTTGCTGGCTGATTAGGGCCGGATGCCAAATGCGAAGTGCTAGCAGTCGGTTGGCCAACGCTTGATGATGACTGGGTTGAACCTGCTGGTTGCTGGGACACCACAGGCGGTTGTAGGAGAAGATTCGGGTCCGGTTCGTGAGAAGACGTGAGCAGCGAAGGTGCGTTCGAAGGTGAGCCCTGAGGCAAGGGAGATGGTACACGAGAGGTGGGCGCTAGTGCGCTGGGCTTGAGCACATTCTCCACGCGGCGGGTAACGCGCTTGAAGAGCCTGCTAACAGGCCCCGGAGGCGCAGGGCGGGGGGGCATGTCGATACGCTATGGTTGTAGAGTTTGGCAGGTATCTCGTCGGCAGAATCTGAAAACGTGTGCACGTGACGTCTCCATCCTTTACCCAGGTGTTGAAGGCGTGTCGTTTTTCGAGCCACTTTGGGGAAGGTGAAAGCGCCGGGCGGATAATTGAGATGAACCACATCAAGGGATTGTGCTCGGGATCCTTGATGTGGCTGTACCATTCCTCTCCAATCCCTCCCTCGCGACGTCATTTTCCGACTCCTCCCCGCGCCGAGGGTCACGTATTGGAACTCACAACCCTCTATTTTGAGCGCTCTATAGTATTGTGGAATAGGAGCATTCTCTATTCAATCGATCAAACAGATAAGCTATGCACATGAAAAACCAGTCTCCGACCAACCATAGTTTTCACATTATCTGGCAGAGAATTAGGTACGTTGTCTGATCGAACAACAAACTACCCGTATATGACCTTATGAAATAGCTGAAATGGCAAAAAGTGGCGATACCTTGCCATGCTTGAACCTTCGCCACAGCCAAAGTACGCCACCCAAGAACCAAGTTCCCTTCGTCATATATTCTGTAGCGTGTGGCCGCTAGAGATCGCCCACGCTGGCTGCATCCTTCTTTTTGCTCCCCTCCGGACGCTCCCCCTTCGACTTTCAGCCACATCGAAAGCCGCATCAACACCAAAATACAGTGCAGTCGCCTGTTTAAGAGTTTGCATTTGCTATCTCTCAGAACTCGGTGAGTGTATTTCAGTTGCTCATCAGTCTACTTTTGTCATCGCTTTTCCACCTTTTGTTCTATCCGTCCTTGGCGTGACGTGCTAAACAGCCGCAGTTGTAGGCCAAGTTCAATTCAATTGCTGCGATGTCGGCTGGAGTCAGCCTCAGCGCCGGACCCTAGAACGCACTACTCTCTACGACAGACGCGCTCGAAAATAGCCACTCCTTAGTGCTCCCTACGGATCTACCATCCATTTAAGTGCGAGGCTGAGAATCAGCCTTAACTCCAGCTCTAGTCCAAGCTGTCGCTGACCTTAACAACGTATGATAGGGTCACAGAACCATCGTCTCGCCGTTCACAACGCCTAAATCTGGCCCTGTTCATTACCACTCGTTTCAGTTTCAAACTTTGACCTGGAGGCCATTCGCTCGCTCTAGCGGTTCGGTCCACATCCATCTCGGTATCGTCTCGTTTTTCAGGTCTCGGAGGCGCCTCGCATCTACCCCCGGTAATCAGACTCATCGTACCCATATATTGGAAGCGGCTCTTCGAGATCGTCGCGATCTTCGCGCTCGTAAAATTCTATCAGCTTCAGTTCTTTTCTTAAACGAATGCACTCCGTCGCGGTTCCTCATTTACGGACTCGTAGCTCCCCGCGCAAACGGCGGAACTGGGATATATGCGCTTGCGAATTGCTCCATATGCGTTTGGTATGCTCCCGGTCCCTTTGTGCGAATATATTCTTTCTCAATGGATTGATTTCAGATCAGCTAGAGTTTAGTTTGGCGCCCATGACCGATTGAAACTATGGACAGTCTCCTTTGGTTCAGCGCTCGATGCTCAGAACGCCCACGATATCAACAGGTATAAAGACAGTGGGACAATATACCACTTTTTAAGGTATAATAAGCTTCAAATAATGGCCGACTGCTTAGCTCGGAAGGCATCACTCAAACTGAGTCACACGTTGGTGGGGGTTACTAGGTCATCCCATTTATCCACTGGTATTGATCGCATGTACGCTATTTCATACATCTGAGTGCTACAATATAATAATCTTGAATAGTTTCTATAGTTCAACGGAATTTGGCGTTCCAACAACAGTAACTTGATCTTAGACTCAGCATTTTCCCACAAATAATCCAGCGGACTTGAAGCACACTCACCCATCCAGTGCGCGCCGGAGACCCGTTTCCCCCACACCCACGGCTTCTCCCCGACACCGATTCGTTCAACGTGCTCGCTATGTTTGGGTAAACCCGACGGAGAAAAATGTGGGCAAAGATTTTCTTAAAACGGCCAACAACTGTTCCGTGACTGGTCACAGCTGCGAACGTTGAAGTAGAGGAGGACGTTCCAACCACGGACTCGCACATTTGTCTAAAGTGCATCAGGACAGCAAGGTATCAGCTTACGCATTTCCTCGCGCAATAACATCCCTACGAGCCAACCAAGATTTCGATCAGGATCGCCAAAACTCCACCAAAGAATAAAAACCCACGCGTCCCCCCGTTCGCATTATACAACTCACCATATGGCTTTGCTCGCTGTTTCAAAAGCCCAGCCATAGTTGTCGTCTGATATCTCTTAGCCGCGCAAAGTAACCACAAAACACGCCCTGGGAGAGTCAAACTCCAACCTTGGGTGCGATCTTGTAGGTTCCGCCGCCGGGGGTGACATACGAGGAGGAAAGATGAGTTGAAAGCGCGTACAGGTGGTGCCGTCGCTGGTTTTGTTAGTGCTGGAGCCAACACCGGCTTCGCCTGAGAAAGATGAAGGGGTTAGTTAGGTAGATAGAGGGGTTAGTTGGGTAGATTACAGAGGACGTTGGGTGTGTTTACCGGAAGGGAAAAGGACACTGGCACCGCGAGCGCCGAGTTGAGCAAAGGTCGCGCAGATGTGGCTAGCGAAATCCAAAGAAACGCCTCGTTCTATGGAAAATAGATGGGTGATGTCGTATCTCGGTGTTGGGAATGAAAGCTTACTAACATCACCGTCGCTCATAGTAATAGTTATATAACCGACCTGGTCAAGCTACTAGTCCTATCAGAATAAAATCATCCGCAGAAGCCACAAATTCCACTTACCTCGTTGGTGTCGGTTAGGGATTCGGGTACGAGGTGTAAGGCGGTGACCCTCTAGTGGAATAGAATATATCCGGGAGAGAGTACAAAATACTAGATTCAGACAAACATATGAACGCAGGAACTGAGGGTATCAATCAACGATGCGCCTGAATATTGAGATTCGCCTCACTACCAGGGCTTGTCTTAGTGTTTTTTCTCCCCCCATATAACGAACTTAACAGAAACGGTGGGTCCAATGACATCGGTCCGGTTCTTCCTATAGAACATATATTATTAATGTCCATTCCAACGCCATAAGAAATGTGAACTCACGCCTTGGAGAAATGTAACCCAGAAGCTCTGTGAGGCAAGCTTACCCGAGAGCTGTAAGGGTTTCGAGCCCTAAAGTGTTGCGATCCAGGTTAGTGCGCTGGTGAGATATTTTCGACATAAAGTGTAACAATAAACACCTGAACGGCGATGGGACGTACGACTCGCAGCCATGGTGGTGGTCGGGTGGAGGAGACCCTATCTTCTCACACTCAATCTCGAGAACATTGATGTGGCTGTACCCCCGTCTCCGATCACAAGTAATCCTACGTACATTCGAAACCTAGGCGCGATCCGCCAGACCCGCATAGCAAATGCCTTCCTCGACTTGGATGAAACCCCAGACCAGCTACCCAGACCGTCCAACCATCCGAACCGCCATCAACGATTACCCGTTTGCGCCCAGAGTGTCAGCGTAACCGCCTCGAGGTAACGCAACCCATCATGCCCCTCACAGGCAGGAGCCTTGGTCCAGTCATCGATCCACCGGAACCCATTGTCCAAGAACAAGCCAACCAGCCTCGCAACCTCAATCAGCTCCTTTTGCTCCTTAGAGATAGTCCCCATCGCCTCGTAAAACGCCTCCCAGAACAGGTCCCGGAGCTCCTGCTGGTTGGGATGGTAGATCCAGCTCTCCTTCATACTCCGAATCCCAAGCATGGTCTCCAGGCCTCCGAGCGACACGCCGAAAGGACCGATGGTAGTGTCCTTCCAGTCGCAGATGCCCGTGATGTGGCCTGTCTCTGGGCTCACATGGATGTTATTCTCTAGGAGGTCGGTGTGGTTGGGAACCAGCGGCCAACTGCTGTTGAAGAGACCTGGGAGCTTCGAGATGATGTAGTCCAGCGTTGGACGAAAGCGCTCGGGCAACCCTCGCTGGAGCGCCTCGAGGTCGGACAAGTACTCGGCATACAGCGTGGCGCGGTCGGGACACTGCATCGAGCTCGGCGTGTTGTGCCATGGCGAGGCGAAAAACCTGTTTGGGCAAATTTAGTTACGTGGGTTCCTTCACACGAGTGAAGACGTGGGGGACGTTGGTGGGGACGACATACCTGGCAAAATCTGGAAGCGTTTGCCGAAGAAGGTGGCAGTTATTCTTCTGCAGCTCGCCACGGGCAAGATACATCGAGACCCCGCCCACATTGCTCATCCGGTAGATGTGGAGCCTACCCACGTTGGCGACAAACTCGTGATGCGGCGTGAATCCTTCGTAGGCTCGCTCGACCCATTCGAGACGCTTCATGTCGAGAGCAGAGTCGGAACGGAACTGAACGACACAAGTCTCGTCGTCAGACATAACGGTGTAGCTGTCTCCGCCTTGTACGGATGTTGGGTGGACAGGCTGGAGTACAAGTCGTTCAGCCTCTTGGTCACATAGCTTCTGTGTCGCAGGGGCGTTATTGGAGAAAAATGTCGCTATCTGGACCTTAGATAGTTTTGCAATCGAAGCAGCAATGACATCCATCGGGAATCTGCCTCTCGCTACGTGGGTACTCGCAAGTGACCAAAGCTCAGAAAGTCGCCCGAGACAAGGTCCGAATTTCCGAGTGCGCGCGAGTGCTCAGCAAGCGTTCACGAATTCAGGGTCTTATCCAACCTATTCGTGCACTTTGATCGCGCAAATCACAAGCCAGTCTCCTCGTGACGTCATCTCCTATCCGACTACCACCTTACCCCGCAAGTAATTAGGCAAGTTGTCCGATTGATCATCAAACTATTTGCGTATGACATTGCAAGAGATTAGAAGAGGCAAATAAGGCGTTACCTGTCCACGCTTGAACCATCGCCACGCCGCGTCGACGCCGCTCACATGCTAGCTCAGACGAAGCTGGCATCTTTTGTTGTATTGTGGAGCAAGGCCACCAGAGGTTGTCTGCGCTGGCCCATCCTCCTGTCCACCCTCCGGCGTCGTCTGTTCGAGAAGTCGTGTTCGCTATGTATACGAACTTAGTGGGTTTATCTCAGTTGCCCCACTGCCTTCCCCTTTTGCCTTTCCTTTGCCCTCGTCACTTTCCGCTTGTCTTCGGTTACGCCGAATCGTCTGTCTCGTATGGCGAGCTACTTTACCCTTGGAGGACTCGAACTGGCTTGACCATACTTGTACCATCTTTCACTTTCGGCTCCCAACTCTAGAATCCTCTCGCTCACTCCAATGATTTCGTCCGCATCTATCTCGGCATTGTCGCGTCTCTCAGGCTACGGAGGCACCTCGCCTCCACTCCTGGTCCTCCTTCTCATCCTGCGTCACATATTGGAAGTGATTTCTCTAAGCGTTCGCCCTCGTAAGCTTTAATTGTCTTTCGCTCTCGCCTCAAAAGGAATGCGCACCGTCGTGGTTCCTCATATTTACGAACACGTGCTCCCCCGCGCAAATGTAAATACAAGGGTATATGCGCGTGCGAATTGCTCCAAATACGTTCAGTATGTTCCTAATCATTCTTAATTGATATATTCCTACTCAGTGGGGTGTTTTCGGACAAATTACTATTCGACTTGGTATCCACGGCGCGTCCTCTCGGATTCAGCACTTTATCCTCGGAACACACACAATGTCAACAAATACGAAGACGGTGGTTTGCCATCCGTATCCCTTCTCATGATGCATCCTCCGTTAACGAGTTCAACATAGAACGTAGACCCAACAGCATCGGTTCGGTTCTTTTGTAGAAAGTTTAGATGTCGGTAGCAAATTAGATATCAACGATATACTTTCGTTGGTTGTCAAAACATACCTGAAAATTAGATGTGCTCACGAATTGCGTTTAATATCACCCGCTCAGTTAGGATCGTACTAGAACGACTGCGTAGAGCTAGACTCACATAGGTACCCAGTAAACCTAAGCGATTCTCTGACTCGTCGCAGCTGGGGTATTCCATCCGTCCTAACCATCCGAAAGTTGGTCATCCAACCCACCCCAAGTTGCTCAGACGGCCTTACGCATATAAAGCCCTCAGACCAGTAGGCATACTAGTCGAGTTACGGCTCGGTGCCGCAGCAGCCAAGCTCTTTCTCTTTCTCTCCTCCGTCTCCGGCTCCATTGCCTGCTTAACTTCAGAAAGGATGAAACTATAACGACTACATTGAGCTAGACTCACCTATGTACCTAGTGTCATCAACCAAGCTCCGGCTCGTCGCAGCCGGTGCATACCCATCCGAGCTAACCAATCCACAAATCAGTCACTAACACCACGCTCCTCAAATCGACTTACATATACGAAGTGCTCAAGCAAGTAGACGTGATAATTGAGCTGCAACCCGGTGGGACCGTAGACAAGAGTTTTCCCTTCATGCTGTCCGTCTGCGCATCACTGCCTTCTCTGCCTCAGAAAGAATAAATACCCCCGACGCGCGCTTGTCTAGCTTGCAACCGGGGAAGTCTCGCTGGCTGATTCTTCCAAAAAAGGCCGTGAGTTGGACTACGGTGAAGTGTGCGTCGAGCGAGTGCGGGTGGCTGCAGGATTCGGAGCGGACTATGCGGCTGCTGGAAGTGCGAACGTCGCACAGTGCGTAAGGGTAGGTGAGAAATGAACCTGAGGTGAGAAGTGAGATTAAGGCATACCAAGAGGCTGAACATTAGTTCTGCGCGGGTTCCGGGGACGGTGACGTGCAGCCAGTCCCTGACGGAGGCAAATCCAGAGATGGTGGCGCCGTGGGACTCCAACCACGCCGCTACAAGCGAGATAGTTTCACGACGGAGCAAAACGGGTTCATCGAACTCACTGCCCCCAAACTAATATTAATTTCTATTTTAGAGTCATAGGAGATGCGAACTCACGACTTGGACAAATGTAACCGAGAAGCGCTGCTAGAAGACAGGCTAGGCCCAGAGCCGTGGATGTTCGGACACCTCGGAAGTTCAGGCGGAGGTACTGATAAGATATGCTGGATACAATGGGTAGCGACGGATACACGAAAGGTGATTGGACGGACGACTCGTCGACACGGCGGTTGGGTGGAGAGCAGACCCTGTCGTCAAACACTCAATTTTGAGATCATTGATGTGGCTGTACCCCCTCTTCGATCACCTCC
Organism: Ceratobasidium sp. C01; assembly: GCA_025200755.1. Classification (NCBI taxonomy): domain Eukaryota; kingdom Fungi; phylum Basidiomycota; class Agaricomycetes; order Cantharellales; family Ceratobasidiaceae; genus Ceratobasidium; species Ceratobasidium sp. C01. The sequence goes on along the minus strand of JANWGL010002277.1, from coordinate 405 downwards.
CTCGTGACGTGGTCTCTTGTCCGACTGTCCCCACGTGCTACCCCGACCTCGGGCCCTACGGCGCTTTGATGTCAGCTCGAACAAAATTGACCGCACAGTCCAACTCACCTTACGTTATATTATGGGGTGTGCAGCTACGAGAGTTCGTCTGCTCCTTTTCACTTCCTTCGGCACTCCCTTACGACTTTCGACCTCTTTGAAAGCCGTATAAACTCGGAAATGTAGTCCCGCCGCTGGTTTGAGAGATTGACTTTGCTATGTGTAGGAATTCGGTGGGTTTATCCCAGCTACACGTGTGCCTCTCTTTTGCCTTCGTTTTTCCCTAGTCGGGTTCTGACAAATTACTTTTGTAGGCCAAGTGCAACTCCGCTGCTGCGTTATCGAAGTACGGTCAGTCTCAAAATT
>JANWGL010002276.1:0-16527 GCA_025200755.1 Ceratobasidium sp. C01 | reverse complement strand
CGAGCCCCGTCCCGTCGGTCACACTCGTCCAGCGCGTCGATCGTAACAACGATGCCCCCAGGTACTGTGTTTTTGACCTCACGTAGAGGATCCCGGATAAGCTTCTCAAACTGCGTCCTGGTGTCTCGTGCGCCGATGTCTTTGTCTTTGCCGATTTGCCGAATTAGCGCCTCGCGATAGGACGGTAACAGACGCGCGAGCTGATGGGCGATGGTGGGCACGATTCTCGATACGTCCTGGCTGTCTGCGTCCGCACGAGAGCAGAAGAAGCTCGCTCCAAGTCGACCAGCAACTCGCATATCGGCGCAAAAGCTATACGCCAGCGTAGTTTTCCCAGTCCCAGCCATGCCGTTCAGCCAGTACACTTTTGGGCCCTCGGGTTTGTCCGCCCACTTCCGCATCTCCTTCAGAATCGCCGTCCGAGTGCCAGCGGTGCACTTGCGTCGACCAACAACGGTAGACAGCGTTGAGTCGTACATCGCTCTTAGCGCCGCGTTCAGCTCTTTGATATTCGTATCCTGTAAAACCGCATATCAGAGACAATATTCTGCAGCGTTGCCGTACGGCGAACATACCACGTGCTGCTCCTCCGCAATCCTCCAAGTTCTCGTCAGCGCTTTGTTCTAACGTACGATTAGAACATCATTTCATAACACACCGCTGAAGCAGACACACCTGTAGTTCACGGCACAGAGTATCGACGCGCCGATAGCACCCCTTCACGTCGTCCGAGCTCTGTACCGCCTCCAGAAAACGCCTAACTCCTGATCGTTTCCGCTGTCCTTGTACGTGTTCCATTTCTTTTCGCAGACCACTACCATCCAGTCAATAACCCCAGAACCGCTGTACTTCGAGCGATGACCTACCTCGTCATAGCCGTCAGAGCTTCAGACACCTTGGAAGACGTATGCTCCCCGGGGTGTTCTGTAAAATCCTCGACCATACTGCGAAGATTAGACGCAAGCTCTGCGTAGTCCTTCCGGTTCTGTGCGGCTATCTGCACTCACGTTACAATTAGTGCTATGCGAGAACACACGAAATCAGATTACCCGCCTCAAACATATCCACTACGCCAAGGAACCCAGCCACGGCAGATTTGACAGAAGGGACGACAGCTGTGCTCCCCTCCAACAACCGCAGCGCAACCTTGAGTCCAGACCATGCGTCCGCTCCAGCCTTTTGTGCGGCCTGGGTGAGGCTAGACTCTGCGTTTGCTGACTGATTAGCGCCGGATGCCAAATGCGAAGTGCTAGCAGTCGGTTGGCCGAAGCTTGGTAGTGACTGAGTTGAACCTGCCGGTTGTCGGGATACCGCAGGTGGTTGTAGGAGAAGATTCGGGTCCGGTTCGTCAGAAGACGTGGGCAGCGAGGGTGCGGTCAAAGTGGGGCCCTGAGGCAAGGGAGATGGCACACGAGAGGTAGGTGCTGGTGCGCCGGGCTTGAGCACATTCTCCACGCGGCGGGTAACGCGCTTGAAGAACCTGCTAACAGGCCCCGGAGACGCAGGGCGGGGGGGCATATCGATATGCTATGGTCGTAGAATCTGGCAGCTATCTCGTCGGCAGAATCTGAAAACGTGTTTATGTGGCGTATCCATGCTTTGCCCGGGTGTTGAAGGCGTGTCGTTGTTCGAGCAACCTTATGGGGAAGGTGAAAGCGCTGGGCGGATAATTGGGATGCACCACATCAGGGGATTGTGCTGGGGATCCTTGATGTGGCTGTGTCATTCCCCTCCAATCTATCAAATCGATCAAACAGACAAACTATGCACATATAAAACCAGCCTCCGACCAAACTTAGTTTTCACATTCGCTAGCAGAGAATCAGGTACGTTGTCTGATCGAACAACAAGTTACTTGCATATGACCCTATGAAATAGCAGAAATGGCGGAAAGAGGCGATACCTGGCCATAATTCAACCCCCGCCACGACCAAAGTCCACCACCCAAGAACACATAGTTCAAGTTACCTTTCGTCATGTATTCTGTAGCGTGCAGCCGCGAGAGTTCCCCACGCTGGCTGTATCCTCCTTCCTGCTTCCCCCGAGACGCTCCCCTTCGGCTTCCAGTCTCATCGAAAGCCGCATCAACACCAAAATGCAGTAACGTCGCTCGTTTAAGAGGTGCGTTTGCTACATAAGAATTCGGTGGGTGTATTTCAGCTACCCGTCTGTCTTCCTTTCATTATCCCTTTTTCTTCGTCGTGTTCTACTTGTCCTTGGTGTGGTGTACTAAATAGTCACTGTTGAAGGCCAAAACCAATTCAATTACCGCGATATCATTGGGAGTCAGCCTCAGCATCGGACCCAAGAACGCACTACTCTCCGGGACAGACGCGCTCGAGAATAGCCATTGTCATTGCTCCCTCTGGTTATACGATCTATTTAGGTGCGGGGCTGGGGTCAAGCCTTAATCCCAGCTCTTGTCCAAGCCTGTCGCCGGCCTTGACACCGTATGATGGGGTCACGGAGCCGTCGTCTTGCCGTTCTTAAAACGGATGCGCTCCGTCGCGACCCCTCATTTACGAACACGTAGCTCCCCACGCAAACGGTGGAACTGGGATATATGCGCTTGCCAATTGCTCCATATACGTTTGGTATGCTCCCGGTCTCTTTGTGCGAATATATTCTTTCTCAATGAATTGATTTCAGACAAGTTACAACTTAGTTTGACGCCCATGACCGGTTGAAATTATGGAGAGTCCCCTTTGAACGCGTTCAGCGCTCGATGCTCAGAACACCCACGATATCAACAGGTAAAATGACAGTGGGATGATATGCCGTATTTTAAGGTGCAATAAGCTTCAAATAATGGCTGACTGCTTAGCTCGGAAGACATTACTCAAACTATGTCACGCGTTGGTAGAGGTTACCGCGTCAGCCCATTTATCCACTGCTATTCATCGCATATACACTACTTCATGCATCTGAGTGTTACAATCTAATAATCTCGAACAGTTTCTACAGTTCGACGGAATTTGGCGTTCCAAGAACAGTTACATGATCTTAGACTCAGCATTTGCCCATAAAATAACGGAGCCAGCCCGAAGCAAATTCATCCATCCAGTGCGCGCCGTGACCCGTTTCCCTCAGACCCAGGGTTTCTCCCCGACACCAAATCGTTCAACGTGCTCGTCGTGTTTGGGTGAAACCGATGGAGAAAAACGTAGGCGTAGATTTCCTTAAAACGGCCTGCAATCGTTCCATAGACTGGTCATAGCTGCGAACGTTGAAGCGGAGGCGGACGCTCCAACAACCGACTCGGTTGATTCCTTAAGGACAATTTGGAACCCAAGGTCATAAAAGGATAGAACTATTCTAAAGTGTCGCAACATCCCAACAAAAAAAAAAACAAGGATTCACCGGGGATTGCCCCAGTTTCACCAAAGAATAAAATTCATGGGAGTTCCCTCCTTGTGGCATTATACAACTCACTATATGTCTTTGCTCGCGAGTTCAAAAACCTAGCCATAGCTGCCGTCTGATATCACCCAGCCGCGCACCGTAATCCGAAAACTTGCCCTGGGAGAACCGTATCCCCACCTCGAGTGCGATCTTGTAGGTTCAGCAGACGGGGGCGACGTACAGTTAGGAGGAGGAAAGATGAGTTGAAAGCGCATGCAGGTGGTGCTGTCGCTAGTTTTGTTAGTGCCGGAGCCAACACCGGTGTCGCCTAAAGAAGATGGAGGGATTAGTTAGGTAGGTTAGGGAGGATTCTGGGTGTATTTGCCAGAAGAGAGTGGAGGACGCTGACCCTGCGAGCGCCGAGTTGAGCAAAAACTGTGCAGACACGGCTGGTGTAATTCAAAGCAACGGCTTGGTCTATGGAACATGGATGGGCGATGTCGTATCTCGGCGAGGAGAATAAAGGCTCACTAGCATTACCATCGTTCGTAGCAATGGTTAGTGGGATCGAGGTCTTGTTCAGCATGTGATTGACCCAATCAAGATACGACTCTACTAATTTTATCAGATTAAAACCACCTGCAGAAGCCACAAATCCCACATACCGCGTTGGAGTTGGTTGGGAAGTGTAAGGTGGTGGCCCTTTGGTGGAATAGAACATATTTGGGATAGGGTACAAAATATCGCCGTCATACTACGTTCAGACAGGTATAGGAACGCGGAAATGTAAGGGTGTCGATTAATTACGCACCAGGATATCGAGATTCGCCTCGCTACCAGGGCTTGTCTGAGTGTTCTTTCCTCCAATAACGAGCTTAGCGGAAACGGTGGAGTCGACGATACGATATGGTGCTTCCTGTGGGAGTCTATGGGTCAATAGCGAATTAGAAATTTAACGATACACCCGTGGATATGTCAAAGCGTACCCTCGAATTAGGCGTGTTCGCATATTGCGCTCAAGGTCACTTGATTAACTACAGACATATGAGAACGGCTGCAAAGAGCTTAGACTCACCTGGGCACCCAGAGACATCGGCAGCCGAAGCATGCCCATCCATCCTAACGTTCCGCGGGTCGGTCACTAGATCTCACGCTCCTCAAATCAACCTACGTATAAAAGGTCCTCAAGCAAATAAGCATGATAATCAAACTACGGCTCAATGACACAGTAGACGAGACCTCCTGCTTCGTCTCCTCCACAGCCACATTCACTGCCTACTGAGCCTCGGAAAGGATAGACACCATCGACCCGCGCTGTGTCCGTCTTGGAACCGGGGGAACTTTTTCGTTGATTCGCCAGAAAGGTTTGGTGGGTTGGACTATGCTGAACTGTGCGTCAAGCGAGCGCAAGAGACGGTAGGATTCGGAGCGAACGACCTAGCTACCAGAGGTGTGGCGGCAAATGTTGTACTGCATGTGACAGGTATGCGAGATACAGAATAGGGGGTGTGAGGTGGGGAGTGGGGGTTAGGACGTACACGGGTATGGAGCATTTGCTCTGCGCGAACACGAGGACAGTGGTCTACAGTCCCTCTCCGGCGGAGGGACGTTCAGAAACAGCGGCACGGTGCGACTCCAAGCGCCCCTCGACAGAGAAGACAGTTTCGCAACGTGGCGAAACAATTTCATCGACCCGACTGTCCCCAAACCAACGTTACAATAATCCGAACTCACACCTTGGAGAAATGTCACCCAAAAGCTCTGCGAGACAAGCTTAGCCGAGAACTGCAAGAGTTTTGATGCTAGAGATGTTGCGATCCAGGCGAATGTGCTGGTGAGATAGATTCGAGACAACAGGTAGTGATGGACTCCCAAACAGCAATGCGACGTACGGCTCGCGGACATGGTGGTGGTCGGGTGGACGAGACCCTATCTTCGTACACTCAATCTCGAGATCATTGATGTGGCTGTACCCCTGTCTCCGATCACAGGTAATTTTATTTATATTTGATACCCAGGCGCCATCCGCCAGACCCACATGACAAATGCCTTCCTCGACTCGGACGAAACCCCAGACTAGCTTCCCAGACCGTCCGACCATGCAAACCGCCATCAATCCTTACCCGTTTGCGCCCAAAGTGTCAGAGTGACTGCTTCAAGGTAACGCAACCCATCATGCCCCTCACAGGCAGGAACCTTAGTCTGGTCATCGATCCACTGGAACCCATTGTCCAAGAACAACCCGACCAGCCTCGCAACCTCAATCAGCTCCTTTTGCTCCTCGGACACAGTCCCCATGGCCTCGTAAAACGCCTCCCAGAACAGGTCCCGGAGTTCTTGCTGGTTGGCGTGGTAGATCCAGCTCTCTTTCATACTCCGAATCCCGAGCATGGTCTCCAGGCCTCCGAGTGACATGCCGAAAGGACTGATGGTAGTGTCCTTCCAGTCGCAGATGCCCGTGAGGCGGCCTGTCTCTGGGCTCACGTGGATGTTATTCTCGAGGAGGTCGGTGTGGTTGGGGACCAGCGGCCAGCTGCTGCTGAAGAGGCCCGAGAGCTTCGAGATGAGATAGTCCAGCGTCGGGCGAAAGCGCTTGGGCAGCCCTTGCTGGAGTGCCTTGAGGTCCGACAAGTACTCGCCATACAGCGTGGCGCGGTCGGGACACTGCGTTGAACTCGGCGTCTTGTGCCACGCTGAGGCGAAAAGCCTGTGGGAGAAAATTCAGCTGCGTAGGTTCCTAAACGTGGGTGGAGAAGACGTGGGGGACGTTGGTGGCGACGACGTACCTGGCGAAGTCTTGAAGTGTTTGCCGAAGGAGACGGAAGTTATTATTGTATAGCTCACCACGGGCAAGATACATCGAGACCCCGCCTACATTGCCCATCCTGTAGACGTGGAGACTGCCCATGTTAGTTATAAGCTCGTGATGAGGCGTGAACCCTTCGTAGACACACTCGATCCATCGGAAGTCAACTCCCAATCCCAGCTCTAACCCAAGCGTGGCACTGACCTAATCATCGACACAGATGGATGGAATCACAAAACCACTTGAGGATTGTCTCGCCGGTTCAAAACGCCCAGATCTAATCTTTCGTCCTCGTCCTTCACCTCCCACTTCACTGCGCGCTCACGTTCCCTGACTTCTCTTCATACAACCCGAAACGCATGTTGGAACCCCGAGCTAACCCTTTTACTCGAAATCCACTGAGGAGACTGAGAGGCGTCCAGTACTAACCAACCAGTTGGTTCGGGTACGGGTCGTGCAATTCCTCTTGATGTTACCATTGCTACCCCTCGTGCTAAATGAATGTGCTTTGTCGCGGTACTTTGTACTTATTCGCGAGCACGTAATCCTCCATACAGACGGAAATGTTGGGATGTATGCGCGCTCGAGTTGCTCAAATATGTTCGTTATGTCTTTAGTTTTTATCACCTGGCGTATCCCAACGTGGCAAAACATCTTTAAAAAAGTCAGTATTCGATTTGACACCTACAACCCATTGAGCGCGCCGAATGAGCACTTAGATTCAGCGTACTGTCCTCAAAATGACCGAGATCTCTTCGAAGTTTCCTCGTCGGAATCCAAGCGGAAAGCTTCGCAGTTTCAGCTTGAACCTCCATTCCTCCGCCGCGTCTGACTTGCTTATTATAACCTGCACAGACCGCTCAATACACACTCGACTCATGCTGAACAATGCTTCGAAAGTTAAATCTGCCTGTTGCTTATTGCTCTAAATCGTGCTAGTCATTTCTCATTTCTCAAACTCGTCGACCCAAGAATCATGGCCTTGAACATCAACCGGCAACTCGAACTAATTCACGCGTCGGAGGTAGTATCATATGCGCATATATCCAATTCGTATTCTTCGCATACACCGTACTTCATTCGTCCCGATTGGTCCGAGTGTTCCAGCACACTTCAGACGGTTTTATATAATACGGGTATCAAGGAATGGTGTTTAAAATCAGGTACAAGGTTCCAGTGAGCTCCGTCAACGCTCAACCATTAAGTAACCTCGCGCAACCAAAGCAAACTCACCGGCTTATCACATGTCGTAAACCCATTCCTCCCGCACCTAGGGTTATCCTTGACATGGCTCGTCATGTTCGAGTACAACGGTGGTTGAGAAAACCGAGGGCAGGTGTTCCTTACAATGGCTAGTAGTTGTTCAATAGGCTGATCATGGCTGCGAACGTCGGAGCCGAGGGAGACGTTCCAGTTACAAATCGAGTCGATCCGGTAAGGATATTTGGAATCTAAGCTCACAATAGGATATATTAACCTGTAAAATGTATCAAAATAGCGAAGAAACATCTTACACATTTCGTTGCGCGGTAATATCCCTACTGACCAACCAGGATTTCAATCAGGAGTGCTGAAGCGTCACCAAAGAATAAAACTCACGGGAACCCCCTCCCAGCCGCACTATACAACTCACCATATGTCTTTGCTCGCCAGTTCAAAAACCTAGCCATAGCCGTTGTCTGATATCTCCCGGTTGCGCAAAGTACTCCGAAACCCCACCCTGGGAGAAGCATAGCCCGACCTCGGGTTCGATCTTGTAGGTCCCGCTGACGGAGGTGACGTGCGGGTGGGAGGAAGGGAATATAGGCTGGAAGCGTGTGCGGGTGGCGCCGTCATTGGTTTTGCAGGTGTCGGAGCCGATACCGGCGTCGCCTGGAGAAGCTGGAGGGATGATTTGGGTAGGTTAGAGAGGACGTTGAGTGTGTTTACCAGAAGAGAAGAGGACGCTGACGCCATGAGCGCCGAGTTGAGCAAAGGCCGTTCGAACCCGGTTGGTGTAATCCAAAGGAACGGCTTGTACTATGGAAAATAGATGATTTCTGTCTCATCTTGGCGAGGACAACAAAAGCTCACCAGCATCACCGTCGTTCGTATGAATGGTTTGTGAGATCGAGGTCGTATTCAGTGTGTGATTGACCAAATCAAGATACGACTGTACTAGATTTATCAGAACAAAACTATCTGCAGGCGCCACAAATTCCACTTACATAGTCGGTGTTGGTCGGGGTATTCGAGTCCGGCGTGCAAGGCGGTGACTCTCTGGCAGAATAGAATATATTCTGGGTTGAGTACGAGATATCGTTTGCGTACTGTATTTATTGATAAAACGTCAACATGAACGCGAAAGTGTGAGAGTTCTGATCAGCCACGCGCTTCAATATCGAGATTCGCCTCAACGTCAGAGCTTGTCTGAACGTTCTTTCCTTCATTAATCGGTTCAGAGGGAAATTTGGGTCCCACGGTATCAGTGCAGTGCTTCCTATAGAGACTCTAAGCCTGGATAGCGAAATAGAAATTTAACGATATAGTTTTGTTGATAGATTAGTGCGCACCTGCGAACCAGACGTGCTCTCGTAAGGCGCTAAACATAAGTCGATTATTTACGGATGCATTAGAACGAATGCGTAGGGCTAGACTCCCTATGTACCAAGTGCCATCAAGCAAGTTCTGACTCGTCGCAGCCGGCGCATACCCATCCGCCCTAACCATCCAATCAGCCGCCAACCCCACGCTCCTCAAATCGACTTGCGTATACGGAACCCTCAAGCAGGCAGACGTGGTAGTTTAGCTGCAACCCGATGGCAACGAAGCCAAAGGTTTCTCCTTCACCCCTTCCGTCCCTAGATCGCCGCCCCCCTAGCCTCGGAAAGGATAAACGCATTCGACGCGTGCTTGTCCACCTCGAAACCAGGGACATCTCGCTAGTTTATTCGTCCGAAACAGGTAGTGAGTTGGACTACATTGATATGTGCGTCGAGCGAGAGCGGCTAGCTGTAGGATTCGGAGCAGTCGATGTGGCGTGCGGGAGCTGTGAACGCTATACTATTCGTAAAGGTAGGTTAAAAATGGACTTGAATGGAAGAATGGGACTATGGCATACCAAGGTGCCGAATATTTGTTCTGCGCGGGCTACGGGGACAGTCTCGGCGGAGGAACGTCCAGAGATGGTGGCGCCGTGGGACTCCAACCATGTCTCTACAAACGAGATAGTTTCGCGACGGGGCGAAACGAGTTCAGAGATCTCACTGACCCTAATCTAATATTATTTCCTGTCCTAGCGCCAAAGGAAATGCGAGCTCACGTCTTGGACAAAAGGAATCGAGCAGCTCTGCGAAGAGACCGTCAGGAATCTGCAGAAATCTGCTGCAGCCAGCTGCAGCCGGCTGAAATAGATAAAACTGCAAAAACCCATCCGATAAGCCACAACCCGGCTGGTCCAAAGGGCACCTTGAGCAACTTGGGGCTACAGCAATTGCTATAGGACTTTTGCATTTGCCGCAGCCAGGCTACAACCTGTGTTACAGCCAGCTGTAGCCCTTGCATCCAAGGTAATCAAGATATCGATTGTTTATAGCTCGGTTTGCTTGCTCGCTATCAAACATATGAACTCATATCTATATATTCAAACAAAGCTATATACATGCACACTACTTATGCCAAATGTTGTACACTATCTACACTATTCACAGAAGAACAATGAATCGAACATATACGCACCTTTATCTATCCGGATAACTCGAGTTGTACGCGCTTGATCGTTGCTAATCAGACGCGGCTGCTACACGGCTAGGTTTGTTGTGATCGCACGTTAGCCTTTGCTTGTCGTTGATCAGCTTTGTTACTTACCCATAACCCGTCCACCGCTATTCCAGCCTATTGCTGAGGTGTACTGTGAGTTATCTGCTGTGCTCAGCCCGTCTCAGTACCCACAGTGCAATAGCATGAAGCTATGCGCGACCGGTGTTAACGAGCGCGGAGATGAGGGGAAGTGCTGGGAACTCACCGTATGAATTGGCGATTGAGTGCTGCGGTATCGAGTGCCGCATCTTGTGTTTGACAGTGGGTCTGTGGTGCATTCCCTGCTACTGCTATCTCAAGGATATGGATGAGTGGGAATGGTGTAGGCTAGGGAGGGGGGACTCTGTATGTGAAGTGATTATCGTCGCCACGATGAAGGCGTGCAATAAGCACTGCGGGTTATTTAAGGAACACGGGGCCTCAAGCCTTGAGGGCCGGCTTTGCTACCTTGCATGTGGCCGAGATAGTTATTTATGTGAGATCTAAGCACCGAAGTAAGTTCAGGGTGTAGCCTACTGTGCATGCTTGTGGTTACCCCGTATTGGCTATTTAAATTGTGACTTTGGATAACAATAGCGCCGTGATGGAATTACAGCGGTGCTCACATTGAATAGGCAGTCTAGAGACTTGTGGGCGCGCGTAGATTCGAGCTAGAGTACTATTACGTTATATTCGATCTGTACATACACATCTGGAGCGCATATATGCACTTTGAGTCTGAGCTACTGCTCCTGGTGGCGTAAGTCGTAGCCAGGTTGTAGCTGGCTGCGGCAACTTTGGCAGTTTTCGCACCGCCACAACCGACTTTACGGGTGCAAAAATCTGATACGACCTGAAGTCGGCTGCAGCCAAGGTCTGAAATCCCTGATGACAGGCTTAGACCGGAGCCGGACACCTCACATGGGACGATTCAGGCGGGTGTGTTGGTGAGATGTTCTAGATACGATGGGTACCAACGAATACACCAATGGTGATGGGACGGACGGCTCGCGGATGTGGTGATTGGGTGGAGAGCAGACCCTATCTTCGTGCACTCCATCTCGGGATCATTGATGCGGCTGTACCCCAGATGATCACAAACCAATTCCCTCCCTCGTGACGTCGTCTCTCCCCACGTGCCACCACGACCTCGGACCCTCCTACGGCGCCTTAACATCAGCTCGAACAAAACAGGCCGCATAGTCCAACTCACCTTACGTTATATTCTGGGGTGTCAAGCCACGAGAGCTCATCTGCGCTGGCCACTTCCTTCGGCGCTCCCGTACGACCTTTGACCTCTTTGAAAGTCGCATAAACTCTGAAACGTAGTCCCGCCGCGGGTTTGAGAGGTTGGCTTTCCTATGTGTAGGAACTCGGTGGGTTCATCCCAGCTACACTTTGCCTTCGTTTTTCCTAGTCGGGTTCTAACAAATCACCTTTGCAGGCGAAGTGCAACTCCACTGCTGCGATACCGAGGTGCGGCAAGTCTCAAAGTTGGAGCTAAGAACGCGTCGCTCTCCGCGATGGACGAGCCCAACGACAGCCGCGCCCAATGCTCTCTACAGCTTACGATCCATTTAGGTACGGGGTCAGCAGCCACTCCCAGTCCCAGCTCTGACCCAAGCATGGGCCTAGCCTTAACATTGAAGCTATATGGTAGAATTCCAGAACCGCCGCCTGTCGAATCATCTCGCCGATTCAAAACACCCATATCTAGTCCTACACCCTCATATTTCACTTCCGATTTCACCACGCGCTCAAGTTCCCTGACTTCCTCTCGTACAACGCAAACTCAAGTAACGACCACGACCTCAACATCTTGCGCTTTACCAACTCAGGATCCATCCAGGCGCCCGAGAGGCGTGCAACCGCCAACAACCCGTTAATCCGGGTACGAGTTGCGCAATTCCACTGCGCGCGGACACACTTTTCCCGCAAGGCCGTATCGTCCTCTTGTTCACGAGCGTGACTCTGACTCCGGCGTGGAGCAAAATCGACGAGAGATCCGCCATTTTTATCACCATTACGCCAAATTGTATGTCTTGCTTGGCGACCTACTTCAAGTCTGGTGAATTCGAGCCAGCCTGAGCGTACCTGTCCTGTCTTCACCATTCAACTTCCAACTCTGGTAACCTCACGCTCACTCCAGCGGTTTCGCCCACATCCACTTCAGCATCCTTACGTCTCTCAATTCCCGGAGGCACTCCGCTTCCACCCCTGATCCCAAGGCTTATCGTTCCCCACACATTGGAAGTGCTCCTCCAAACCTTCGCTCTCTTGAGGTTCAGCCATTGTTAGCTCTTGCCTCAACGAATATATTCAGTGGCGGCTCCTCGCATTTACAATCACACTCCCTTTCGCGCAAAGAGAGATGCCAGGATATATGCGGGTGTGAATCGCTCCAAATACGTTCAGTACGTTCTCAGCTTTTCTTGATGGATGTATTCTATCTCAGCGAAATCTTTTAGATAAGTTATTATTGAGTTTGACGTTGGTAACGACTTGAGCCCCAGAGTGCTCTTTCGGATACTGCGCACCAACTCAAAATACCCAGAATTTCGACAAGTTCCTGGGCAACTACAGGGGACCTATGATGGCTAGGATACTGTCCCCGTTGGAGAGCGCTTTTATTGTCTCCAAGGCAGGGGAGGTGTTACGCCCTGCTCCGTTTCAATTCCAGCTAACGGCAACGATTTTCATAGTAGTACTTCGTGCCTTCCAGATTGTTCTAGTAACCCTTCACAATCGTTGACCAAATATTTATTCCTTGTATACACGGCACTTCTTAGTCTCAATATTATAGTATAATAATCACAAACGCTTCTCCGCGATTTAACGAATCTGGCGTTCCAAGATCAACCACAGGATCTTCGACAGTCCCATCAGTACTCACCGATAAACCAACCTAGCAGGACCAAGGCACACTTACCCGTCCAGTGCTAGCCGTAACCCCATTTTGCCCCGCATCCAAGTTTGTTCCTCGAGGTGACATCATTGAGCCCACTCGTAAAATCAAGGATCAAGAAAAACAAGGGCAGGTTTCCCTTGAGATAGCCCGCAGTCATTCAACAGGCTGATCACGGCTGCGAATATCGAAGCGGAGGCAGAGGTTCTAGCTACGAACGAGTCGACCCCGTTAGGATAACTTGGAACCTAAGGCCATGAAAGGATCAGGTTAGTCTCAAGTACACTCGGTCAAAAAAGCAGCAACTTACGCATTTCCCTGTGCAGCCATCTCTTCACAGACCAACCACTGTTTCAATCAGCATCCTTTCAACCCCAACACGCCGATGAAAATAAAAATAATAACGCAGGCGAATCCTCTCCTAGTTGTATCGTATAACCCACTGCAGGTCTTCCCCGGCGTTTTCAAAAGCCGAAGTAGCGTCCATCGTCTGATGCGAAATAATCCAGGGACCCGCCCCGATCTCGGGCACCTTGCAAGTTCTACCGACGGAGGACAAATGGATAGGCAGGAAGCGTGTGGGAGGTAGTGTCGTTGTTTTTGTAGGTACCGGAGCCGACGCTGCCGTCACCTAGGAAAATATGAGGGGTTAGTAGGGTAGGTGAGGCGAAGGAGGATGCTGAATGGGCTTACTGGAAGAGATTTTAGCCTTAGAAAGAACAAACACCCTCAACACGTTTATGTAGGAATGTCTCTCTCAATGAGGCGTCTGGAAAAGATGGTGGATTGGACGATGTCGATGTGCGCGCCGAGGGGGGGCGGGAGGCCGCAGAATTCGGAACGGATGATATGGTTGCCGAGGTGTGACGCTAAATGTTGGACTGTAAGTGAACGGAATGTGCGGTGTAAGATATCGGGGTGAAGTGTGTTGTGGAGTTGGGACGTACACGGGGTTTAAGCGTTTGTCTGCGCGGGCTGCAGGGGAGGTGACATACAGCTAGCTTCAGACGGAGAAACATTTAGGCGTGGTGGCGCCATGCGGCTCCGGCCATACCTCTACAGAAAGGCAGTTTCGCGACGTGGCCCGACCTATTCACCAACCTCACTGTCTTCGAATAATATCAATGTCTGTGTGAGCGCTAAGAAAAATGTGAACTCACACTTGAATAATACATCGCATATTTTGAATGTAAGCAACTCGGTCATTCAGCCCAGCTCCAGTCTGATGCGCAGCTTCATCTTGTGTTTTTTAGAGACGCGCACGAGGATTCTCAAGCCAGAAGGAGCTGCGTGCAAAGCATGGTGAGAGGCAGACGGGAGTAACAGAGGGATACATAGTTGAGGCGAGGATTGGATTGGGGGCTAAACGGTATATACAACAACTTTATAGACAGTACGGCGGCTGGCTTTGCTGGAAGGCCTAGTGGCTTGCAGATTTGGCTTGTGGCTTGCTGTAATCAGGCGGTAGAAACTGACTCAGACGGCGCAGCGGAAAGTGGTGGATGTCATGTGGTTTCACGTGATCGGGATGGAATCGGGAGGATGATGAGGGCGTGTCGATCCACGCCAAACACACGCAAGCCAGGGGTATAGGCGACAGATGCCGCTCCTTGTATCACTAAAATCATTGAGATTGAACCGGAACCCATAGAATAGAATCATGCTCATTCAAAACATTGTACCCAGGCGCGATCCAAAAAAAGATTGTCAAAACGGAGCTTAAGGCTGCCTTTGGGATTGATAACAACGGTGTTCTGGGGTCTCAAAAGGCAGCTATGCAAATCAGCCGGGACAGAAAGAAGAAATTGACCGGACTGGGTAGTAATCATGCCCTCCTCGTCCATCATCCAATCGTCTGAAGGCGCAGCCTCGTGCGTATAAAGCGAAGAAATATCCCAAACGCGGATGGTATTGTCACGGGAGCCAGAGATGATATGGGCGCCGTCGGGCGAGAATACTACAGACTTAACCACGTCGGTGTGCCCTCCGAATGGCCCAGCTACGACAAGCCCGGTGCGTGCGTCCCAGACACGGATGGTGTTGTCCCAAGAGCCAGAGCCGATAAAAGCACCGTTGGGCGAGAATGCCACAGAAGTGATCTCACCGGTGTGCCCCTTGAATGGCCCAGCTGCAACAAGCCCACTGCTTACATCCCACACACAGATGGTGTTGTCGACCGAGCCAGAGACAATACGAGAGCCGTCGGGCGAGAATGCCACAGACATTACTGGGCGGTCGTGCCCCAGGAATGGCCCAGCTACGGTAAGCCCGCTGCGTGCATCCCAGACACAGATGGTCGTATCCCGAGAGCCAAGGACCATGTGAACGCCGTCGGGTGAGAATCCCACAGAGGTGACCCCGTAGGCGTGCCCCGCGAAGGGCCCAGCTACGACGAGCCCGCTGCGTGCGTCCCAGACACAGATGGGCTGGTATTCGGAGCCAGAGACGATGTGAGCGCCGTCAGGCGAGAACGCCACAAACTTGACAGTCTGGGTGTGCTCCTTGAATGGCCCGGCTACGACATATCCGCTGAGTGCATCCCAGACACAGATGGTCCGGTCTTCGGAGCCAGAGACGATATGAGCGCCGTCGGGAGAGAATGCCACAGAAGTGACCTCGTCAGTGTGCCCCTTGAATGGCCCAGCTACAATAAGCCCGCTGCGTGCGTCCCAGACACAGATGGTGTAGTCGCTAGACCNNNGAGTTGACCGACCCGGTGTGTCCTGTGAATTGCCCAGCATTGACGAGCCCAGTGTGGGCATCCCAGACACGAATAGTGTTGTCGGTGGAGCCAGAGACAATATGAGCGCCGTCGGGCGAGAATGCCACAGAAGTGACCCCCCTGGTGTGTCCCTCGAATGGCCCGGCCAAGACAAGTCCGCTGCGTGCATCCCAGACGCGGATGGTCTGGTCCGCAGACCCAGAGACGATGTGTGTGCCGTCGGGCGAGAATGCCACAGAGGTGACCACGCTGGCGTGCCCCTCGAATGGCCCAGCCACAAGCCCGCTCCGTGCGTCCCAGACACAGATGGTGTGGTCACCAGAGCCAGAGACAATATGAGCGCCGTCGGGCGAGAATGCCACAGAGGTGACTCGGCTGGTGTGCCCCTTGAATGGCCCAGCCACGATAAGCCCGTTGCGTGTATCCCAGACACGAATGGTCTGGTCGCTAGACCCAGAGACAATATGAGAGCCATCGGGCGAGAATGTTACAGATTTGACCCAGTCGGCGTGCCCCTCGAAAGGCCCAGCCACAACAAGCCCACTTCGTGCGTCCCAGACACGGATGGTGCGGTCATCAGAGCCAGAGACAATATGAGCACCGTCAGGCGAGAATGCCACAGACAGGACCCAGCCGTTGTGCCCCTCGAATGGCCCAGCCGCGACAAGCCCGCTGCGCACATCCCAGACATAGATGCGGTAGTCATCAGCGCCAGAGACAATATAAGCGCCGTCGGGCGAGAATGCCACAGATCTGACCCAGCCGACGTGCTTTTTGAATGGCCCAGCCACGACAAGCCCGCTGCGCGCGTCCCGGACATGGACCGTGCCATCTAAAGAACCAGAGACCATCCGAGTGCCATCGTGCGAAAATGCTACACATAGGATCTGGCTCGTACCGGTCCACACTGCCAGACACGACAGATCACGCTCCTTCATTCCCGGTCCCTCCACTTCCATCAACCCTCGTGTACGT